>BFEA01000017.1:1958109-1968471 GCA_003427395.1 Chara braunii | reverse complement strand
AAGGCTATATTGGGGGGGGGGGGTTGAAATTGGCTGAGTCGGAATGGCCTGGCCGATTGCATGGATACCCCTGCTTTTTCTCGTCTCTTTTGATTGAAGGCTGGTCTGGTCCCACGACGGTTGATAGTTGATCGCGCCTCAACGAGCGCGACGAATAAACGATTGTCATAACTTCTTTCTTGTTCAACAGAAAAAATTCCCAGAATTAAATAATCATTCTATAGTAAAATTACATTCTAAATTTTAAATTTTCATTCCATCTTAAAAATGTCATTCCAATTTTAAGATTTTCCGTCTTACTTGAAAACTTTCCTTCCAAGAATGGGGTATCCCTTCTTATTTGAACTGCATGCTAGAGATGGAATGAAAGTCTGGATGAGTTCATGAAATATTTTAATTGGACTTTCATTCTAAGTAAGGATTTTCAGTCATAAATAGGTTAATTCAATCTAAATTAGACGATACTTGTTGTAGTAGAATGAAAGTCTAATTAAAACATTTCATAAATTCGTCCAGACTTTCATTCCATCTTGAACAAATAGATGTAGTTGGAAGGAAAAACTCTTATTTAGACGGAAACTTATCAAATTAAATTGAAAATTTTAGAATTGGATGATCATTGGAATGATAATTTATAAATATGAAGGATTTTTTTTTTATGGAATGTTTTTTCAACTTTCACTTCTCATGGGGATTTTTATGTTATTCTATTGTGGGAAATGAAAATTTTGGTGCGATTGTCACGCGTGGAAATCTTTTTGAATTTTCAACTGATGTCGAGTCCCCGCGGGCTCACGAAATTTGTTTAGTTCGGAATTTCTTTTGGTTAGGACTTAGAATAAGAATTTGGACGCATCTCGATTTCTGTTACGCAGCGCTTATTGCTTGCGCATGCTCGACCCCGTCAGGAACTGTGTTCTGACTTTCCCGTGCCTTAATCTCGTGTGTAACTGTAATCTTTGTTTGGCGGCATAATTGCAACTGTAATCCTCTCGTTCTTGATATTTTTTGGGGCGCTTTTGCGTTCTTGATATTTTTTGGGGCGCTTTTGCGCTTAGGCATCGACCTCTATGGCTGGCCCAAGGCAAGGGGCCAACCGGAAATTTGCTAGTACTCCTCCACATTTGAAATGGCAATACGACGTCTCAGTGGGAGTTCTTCAAGTAAGATTTCAGAGACTCTGCCTGAATCTTCCACAGGATCGTCCCTGTCCACTGAGAATTACAAGGACAGGTGGAAGGTTTTTTTTTTTTTCTTTTTTTTTTAAAGGGTCGAGTGCCCAAGGCTTGTATTGATATTTGAGAACATTGAGGTCGGGGTCCTCACAGTCTACCGTTTCAGTGGGAGTTCTTCAAGTAAGATTTCAGAGACTCTGCCTGAAACTTCCACAGGATCGTCCGTGTCCACTGAGAATTACAAAGACAGGTGGAAGGTTTTTTTTTTTTTCTTTTTTTTTTAAAGGGCCGAGTGCCCAAGGCTTGTATTGATATTTGAGAACATTGAGGTCGGGGTCCTCACAGTCTACCCGGACTCCCGGAGTAACAACATATGATGATGCTAAAACTGATGATTTTCTGCTAATCAGAATCAAGATATGAGCAGTTGCACTGTAAGTACTAGCCAATAAGGAAGAATGATCAGGAAGGCTAATCAAATTGTTCTCTACTTAGAACTGCAACATGGGACCATATCTTAATTTCAAATATTTCTACCAATTCCAGCAAATTTCATCTGATGTTGTGATGTGTATCGATCCCACCTTTACCCAGTTTCACACCCTCTATTTAGCTAATTTACAGGGCAGCGCTACCCGCCCCAGCTCCGACCATCGTCAGCAGGATTGTTACCACCGGTTAAATTAGTGAACTGCCTTCCTCCTCAGCAATCCCCAGATCTCTCTATAACCTCAAGCTCCCAGTAGTTTAGGTTACAGGGCGATGCCCCAACACTGGTCAGCGTTGTTCTGACATCAACTCGACCACGGCAAGTGCAATGTCATTCACAACTCAATCAGACAATCAACAAAATTGATAATAATACCAAAAAATAAAGGATTTGATCTAGTTTAGTCCCCTACAAATGACATATCTGATGAGGGTGGTGATGATAATGATTGACGTCAGTAAAGATTATGTTGTATCAGCAAATTTGGCCTTCTAATCTTAGAACAACCCCTAGCCCTCCCTGAACCAGGACATTACATCTAAGAGACATGCCATCCTAGCCAACATCAACCATAACTATCATGTTCTCGTCACCTAGACTAATCCTGGACCCATAGGTTGTCATGGCAGCACCCCCCAGTTCCCCACTGGATTGTCTTCCTCCCTCGACCAATCCTCAGATCTCTCTACGAAGCCTCACACTCCTGCCATTTGCAGGTTACAGGGCAACGCCCCAGCTCCGGCCAGCGTCGTTCTGGCATCCGCATAACAGAGGCACAAAACAAAGCAACTATGTAGATAGCAGCCCGGATTCGACCATGTCTGAAATACTATCTCGACTAAGGAAGAAGGCCAAATGTCGCCAAGAATTACAGAACACCAGAAAGCGGGATATGACATGATTGATTTTTTACTTTTATTTTTTCATGAATGTCATAAATGAACATGGAAAAGCCCCCCCTACCCACCACCTTTCCCCCTGTCCTGTCGCTGCCTCCGCCGAAAAGAGAATATCCTAATTACAGACCATCCTTATCGGCCCCAGCTAAGAACAGTCCCACACCCTCCCCAGTAACCCCCAGAGGCATTCAGCGAAAAATGCCTCTGCTTACCCCTTACCCTAATCTGCCCTCGCTGAGGTTTGGAATAGAGTATTCCTCACAAATTTGCTTATACCCCCTTCAGGGCCTCACTACCCAACTTGTGCAGCCCGTGCAGAGCAGAGCTCACCTCCCCCTCCAACCAACCTACCCATTTTTGGAAACTAATTCAAAAGACTAAGGTGAGAACACCAGAATTACTGGTTGAACTGATTGCACGAGAGATATAGATACCAGATTTTTTGAAAATAACGATTACAAACAGAAATACAATTATGGAAAATGTTGTGGAGTTCCACGACAGCACTAGGCGTGAACCGCTTGAACTCAAATTGAAAAGATGGACTAATGAATTAGAAATTGATTAACTAGAGATTTTTAGGTATTAAAAATACCATTCAGATTGGTCTATCGTGAGGAGCCAAGGTTTAAGGTACGGATTATCAGGAAAATATTGGAAAATTATCAGGATTTTAGTTGGGATTTTAATTGGAGATGATAATTACGATAATTTTGATAGGATTTTAGTTGGGATTTTAATTGGAGATGATAATGACGATAATTTTGATGACATTTGAGAATATAGTTTCAGACGTATAAGTGACCAAAAATAAAACTGAAGAAGAGAATTAAATAGGAATAAAATTGATGAGAGTCACAGTAAGAGTATTTCCGAAAACCAAATTCATGCATTCCTCCTACATAACCCAGCCCCACCCACACCCTTCCCTCCTCCACTTCTGCCCATTATCACCCCGAAATGAAGAGAAGAAGATGAAGCAGGAGAGAGCCAAGTAGAAAGACGCCAAGTGTAAAGGAGAGACGACCCTTAATACGTCAGACGATGAAGATGATGATGATACTGATGATGAAAAGTACCGCCATTATCCCCACATTATGAAAAATGTCGATGATGATGATGATRAAAATTACCGCCGTTGGCAACGCAGTATGAGTGAAGGTCAACGACAAATCCACAAGGACACTGAAACTGAAAGTTGGCCAAAGTCGAAGAGAACGTCCCACCCCATGAAGCAAAGTATCCCCAGTCACACTGAGGTTACCAACGCCTGAAGGTTCGCGCCACAAAGCAAAAGCAATAACCCCCCCTCTCTACCTGCGCCAGCCTGCGACGCCAGGAGATCAGCACGAGACAGAACAGAAGACCATCACCTTTCCCTCCTCTCTGTCAACTAGAGACGCCACCATCCCCCTTGTAGAGTAGCCGTGCTCAACGTATGTATCCCTGTGATGTCATCTCCCTCATTTCCTTTGCTGATGTGGCAGTGTTATGACGACTCCCCTTATTAACCTTTACGCAATAGATACGGCTCCGCAGCCGCGCATGGAGCAACGCTCCACCTGGTAGCGCACCGCCCACTAGCAGCATTCCACCTGGCAGCGCACCGCCCGCTAGCGGTTCTCAACCTGGCAGTGCACCGCCCGCTAGCAGCACTCCACCTACAAGCGCACGACCCGCTAACAACACTCTCCCTGACAGCCCCCCTCCCGCTAGCAGCACTTCACCTGGCAGCACACCGCATGCTCGCAGTGCTCCACCTGCCATCGCACCGCTTGCTAACAGCGCTCCACCTGGTTGGCAGGGCTCCACCTGGCATCGCACTGCCTGTTGCGTCTGCCCGTTGGCAGCGCTCCATCGCGAAAGATTTGAAAAACGATGTCAACTTGTAAAGTTGTGTGTCGAACGCTGCCAAATAAGAAAGCGTCGGCAGTAGTGTGGTTGATAACTCATGGACCGCCCTTAAATGCAGTATCACTGTTCGCAAGGGGCATGGAGGTGGAAGTGAGGTGTGTGAGGTGCCATCAACAATCAGAAGATGCAACACATCTATAAGGTATCTGTCCTCTCTCCTTCCACATCTGGAGATGGTGGACTTACCGTTGGAAGGCATGTGGGCCAGAGGAGGTGGAATGGGATTTGGAATGGGCAGTGACAGGTCAGCTCAAACACCCTCTTCTAAGCGGGGAAGGATGCGGATATGTAGCAACTGTTGTACGGACCCTGGTAATCTGGTGGATTTGGAAGGAGGGGAATTCAGTCTTGTTTCAACGAAAATATTATTCAGATCCAGCTTTGACGAGCGGGATGAAGGCTATACTCAGACATATGATCATTGTGGACTGGCAAAACAAAGTCATATCTAAAGCAGGACCAGGCTGGTTCAGAGCAAGACTATGGTTTCTTCGATCCTGGGCTAAAAAGAACAGACTGGTGGCTGTCTCGGCTACAACAGGGAAATTGGTTTGGTCTCCATGGTTGAGAGTAGATTAGCTTAGTGAATAGGGGAAGGGTTAATGGGATGTGAAGGATTGGAAGTAAAATCTCGGAAGAGGTTGGAATAGTGTTAGGAAGTATATAATGCATCATCTGGGGTGATATGATCTAATGGGTGAAATGGGAGGTGAGAAAGTAGGTAGAAGAAGTGCGTCGAGTACAAGGTTGGACCAACCTGTCACTCGGTGGCTCCATTTTGCCTTGCTTGGGTGACAATAGGCCTCAGGCCCGAGATAGGGCCAAGGTCCGACCGGTTCGAGTGATTGAATTAAACTCTGCGTCTTTGCCTTGCCAGGCTGGGCTGGTCGTTACAATGTGCTGCTTTGTCTACATCCAAGTTGGTCTGGCTGAGAAAAACTCTCTTCATTCCGGGTAGAATTGTGGGGAGGCCCACTTTTGCTCCCACCAGAGGAAGCCAAAGTTTAAATGGATGGAAAACAAGGGCGCCTCGATGAAACTACGACGGCAAGCATAGTAGTCATACATTACATCCCGAAGAGAACGGATGATGGGACCGCCAAAGCACACAAACAACAACAGATGTGGAAAAAGGCCAACTCTATTCTAACAAAGATAAAGGATGTAGCATTCTCCCAACACAGGGAGCTGCCACAGGGAAAGCTACCTCCACACCTCCAACACCCTCCACAACATCCACCCCCTAGGGGATTCCCAAGTGTCCCCAGCTCTCCTTAGGCGTTGGTAAAAGAAACGGTGATAGAAATGGAGGTCCCCCCACAAGATAGCCCCCCAGGAATGCATGCAGGCCCTCAGGAACGATTGAGCCGGCTGCTCCCCGTTCAGAAGCAGGAGCTACACTCTACTGGCCCGAAGGAATGACTGGATGAGCACCAGGCAAAGACGGACCCGGACAAGCAGCGACAACCAGAGGTCATGAAGCTGCAACTATCACAATCTTCCTCTTTAGACGCGCAGGCCTCACAACATGACTTATCCGATGAAAACCGGCCCCAACACCTAATCCTGCACCTGTCTCAATCCCCCGGAGAAAGACAGATGCAGGAACAGGAACAACCGTCGGGTGAAGGAAAGACACGGCTCAAAGAAGTTATGTCGGAGCTCACAGGGGAACGTAAATTCCTGCTCATACCCTCCCCTACGGCCGCCGCGAGACCAGGAGGAGATAGTAAAGGGCTGATCGAGTGGGAGGATGAAGGGGAGTACTGAACAGAGAAGCAAGAACAACCTCGACAACAACACCTGCACGGACAAATGCAGCAACCGGAGATTCAATAAGAACCGCAACTGAAACTGGTGCAAGCACAATCGCAACAGCAATTGAAGCACCGAGAGAATCACCGCTTGACGCCGGGACAGAAGAATCTCACGAATCACGCGCTGCAAATTGAAGATGAGCAGAAATGGGTACAACTACACCCGCAACAGCAACCGCTGCACCAGGAGAATTGCCGCTTGACACCGGGCCAGACGGTTCATACGTTGCACACTACAAATGAGTAGAAAGGTCTGTTGAATCCATACCGGGGGCAGCAGCAGCACCTCCAACAATAACAAGACCTCGAGCACCAACCCAAAACAGAACACCATTCCCGTGCTCTGTTGGGCGGTGGGTCACTGGTCAGTAGCCAAGCCCAGTTGCACCTGCTACGACATTGCACAACAATTGTCGTTGAAGTCAGAGCCACAAATGGAACAACAACCACTACAGTATCAAGAGGACTCCCCCATGATGAGGGGACAGTCGGAAGCCATGAGTTATGAGCAGCTATAAAACCAAGTACAACATCAACAATTGGACCTCATGCAAAACGAGCAAGAGCAACACCCACGCCAACAACAACGGCAACAACAACCTTACCTGGAACATCAAAACACGATGGATATACAGCGTGAGACCAACCGCAACCCTTTCGGAGTTCAAACACCTCGGCCTGACCACAAGGAATTGCCACAACTACAACAGTATCACTCGAGCTCGTCGACCTGGCTTTTCGACAACCATCGCAGGTCCAGCCAAGAGCACCTGCCCTATGACCAAGCTGCACAAGAGCACCCGCAACACCCACAATAGCAAACACTTCTCCAGCAATAGCAGCAACAACCTCGGGAGAAATTAGTGCTGCAACATGCACAATGGCAACAAAGTCAGCATCAGAAGCTCCTACAGCAACAACAATTGCACCTTCAAATTCTGCAACAACAAACGCAAGCGCACGCCCAACAACAACAACATCAACTACACATCCTACAGAGGACAGAATGTGAGGCCCAACTTCGTTTACTGCTACAAGCACAGCTCGCGCAATACCAGCACCGACCGCAGCAAGATAAAATGATGCAGCAACAACAGTTATTGAATCACTTGCACCTGCAATGGCATCAACAGTTGTCCTATCACTGCTATGACCAGCAGCAGGTGTTACACCAACAACAACATCAGCTACACATCTTTTGGCAACAGGAGGCGGACAGACAGAAAGCGATCCAACAACATATACAATTTCAACCGGATCACCCCTCTATTGCTCTCCCAGGCTGGTATGAAGGACCACAAGACATGGACACCTCGGCTCCCCCTCCGGAGACTCAACTGACGGGCCAACACTAGTCCCCGCTTATGGACATGGATGTGGAAATCCTCCTGCCACGGGTTCCACCACAGACAGATACCTCCCCCCCCCGCTCACGACCGATGATGAAGTCCAACAGAAACTGGCATTCCTCACGGACTGGACACTAACCAAAATATTCTCCCTAACAGATGACAAACCGGGGGACAAGCTTGACAATCGCTATTGGGGGGAGGCTAAAAGGGTGTTGATGCGCAGCCCCCAAGTTCTTGCCACGGTTGAAAAATATAAGAACATTTTAGCTATTGATTGGCAAGACGTGGGAGCTTCCATTGTCCTAGTCGTCAACGACTTCCTGGATAAAATAGTCAACTATGCTAACATCCACTTCGGGGAACGATAGACTGGCGGCGAAAATTCCCCCAACTGTGTTGTCCCCACTGATGAGGCCTTCTTGCATGAGGGTCTGGCTTGGCCAAAACTTCTGGTCCATGAACTATGTATCACACTCCACGCTCTCCCTGATGGGGATCCCAGGACCGTGGGAATAAAGCCAGGACTAGAAAGCGCGATTTATCAGCATCCTATCCTTCGGCCTGATCCTTGGATGCTTCAGATTCAGGACCAAGCACAAGGACAGGAGCAGCAACTAGGAGGGATGCCACACGCCACCCAGGCGATGGACGAGCTGCTGCAAAAACCGGCAGATCAACAACTCGTGCCAGCACACCAAATGACTGTTGCGCTGCAATCCTCCAGACCGAATGCTCAAGCAAAGGTCATCGTCCTAGATGATGAGGAAGCAAAAATTCCCGACTTGGGGGAAGACATACCCATGGATGCCCTCCCAAGGAAGATGCGTGAACTGGTGAGACTACAGGAGGATGACAGTCCCCCAGTAGCCATGCCTCCTGGAGTGGTCCTCTTCCCGCTCATAAGGGAAAGTATAAATGGAGGGGAATGACTGCTTGGCCTTAGACCCCCAGGAAACAACATACAACAACCCTCACATCCGAAGGTCACTTCAGCCCAAAACAGAGTTACCGTGGAAGGATGGAGAGGCAACCCCTCCAACGCAGTTATAATAAAAAGGTTTAGGTTTTAGATAAGGGAGAACAATATAGTGAAAGTCTTGGGGGTAGTCCTGCCATTTTTTTTCGGCTGGCATTATCCCTGTCCTCCTGCTGTTGAACCCGTGTGTTTGAACCCTTAAAAAGACAACGGACATCAAATGGTTCAATCACCATCAACTTATGGAAATGAGCACAACGTGCTTTCAGACGAATTGCGCATGGACCAGGTCTACGGTTTTCCTCTTCATGCAGGCCTTCCTGGAGAATAACATGTTGGAAGAACATAACCAGTGGGAGGACCGTTGCTCCCGCTCCCCATCAACAGTAAGGCTTGAGCAACCAACATATCAAGGGTCTTAACCAAAACTGCTAATGTGGACAGCTCAAAGTGGAACAAACGGACCGATGAGCCCGATACCAGGGTGAGCCCCTGACCCACCATCCCAATCTCCCCAGCCCCACGGGACACTCGCTCCTCCACCTCCACCTCCTCCCCCTCGACGGCCCCTTTCTTCTCCTCCTCCTCTATTGGCACATCCGCGTACCTGTCTCTTATACACATCTAGATGTGTATAAGAGACAGGGACACTCGCTCCTCCACCTCCACCTCCTCCCCCTCGACGGCCCCTTTCTTCTCCTATATTCCCTCGGGTCAGGAAACCGCAGTGGAACAAACGGACCGATGAGCCCGATACCAGGGTGAGCCCCTGACCCACCATCCCAATCTCCCCAGCCCCACGGGACACTCGCTCCTCCACCTCCACCTCCTCCCCCTCGACGGCCCCTTTCTTCTCCTATATTCCCTCGGGTCAGGAAACCGCCCCAATGGGCTACTAAGTTTGCCCAAGCGGACCTTGACATCCGGTCACTAAATGTTAACGGTATGATTCAAGCAATGACAAATAAGAAAGATGCGACATGGATCCTCGAGTCCTCGGCAAGTTGATGCAAGACCTGGAAGACTGGGATGAACAACTCATGCTTGATCCACTGCACTACCCCGCGTTCGAACAACTACAACACGCCCGATATCACCTCTAAGAATACTTGCATCATCAAGCCAAGGCGTGGAGAATTCAGGCCAAGATTAAACGGGCACATACGGAGGGGACGATGGCAAAAGTCTTCTTCAAAAAGGCACGTGCTAGAGCAAGGGCCAACACGTCTGTGAAACCGCGCACTGGTTGAGCACGCGGTCGGCACTAGAGTTTATGAGCGCCGCTCAATCCCGCGCTCAAAGCGCCTTGAGCGGGGTTTGAGCGGGCGCGGGGGTATTTTTTGGGGGGGTAAAAAATGCTCAATATATATATATATATATATATATATATATATATAGGGTTGTAGATCCTTTTGAGATCTAGAACCCTATGTTTTTTATTTTATTTTTTGAAGTTTTGCTATATTTTTGAGAAATCAAAAACGTAAAAAGAAAAAAAAAAGAAAAAAAAAGATGAAATGGGTGGGTTTTTCTTAAGTTCATATGTATGTTTAAAAAAAATGAAAAACACAAAAAATAGAAAAAAAACAAAACACATTCATAGACAACCGCCCCGACAAACACACACACGTACGCACACACACACACACATAGACATCCCCCCCCACAAACACACACACGTACGCACACACACACACACACACACACACACACACACACACACACACACACACACACAC
>BFEA01000017.1:1931293-1941504 GCA_003427395.1 Chara braunii | reverse complement strand
TCATAATCTTCTCGGAATGTAATGTGAGCATGACATTTTTCGAGTATGTCATTAAAAAAAAGCTCTCTCCCCCGGAATGTATTGCGAGCAAGACCTCTTCGAAATGTATTGCGAGCAAGACCTTCTCTCTCTCTCCCGTCATAACCTCCTCGGAATGTATTGCCAGCAAGACCTTTTTCAGAATGTAATGTGAGCATGACCTTTTTCGAGCAAGACCTTTTCGAAATGTAATGTGAGCATGACCTTTTTCGAGTATGTCATTCATAAAAAACTCTCTCCCCCCGAATGAATTGCGAGCAAGATCTTTTCGGAATGTATTGCGAGCAAGACCTTCTCTCTCTCTCCCATCATAAAGTTCTCGAAATGTATTGCGAGCAAGACCTTTTCGAGTATTTTATTCGTAAAGCTCTCTCTCTCTCTCTCTCTCTCTCTCTCTCTCTCTCTCTCTCTCTCTCTCTCTCTCTCTCTCTCTCCGAAGCCCATTTTTTTCGGAGAAGAAGGGGGTGGGACGGACCCCCTCGATGCCGCAGTACTAAGGGGGTCAGGCGCTCCCGGAACGTCGGACCCCTTTGGTGCTACGGGGAATGAAGGGGGTTCGTCCCACCCCCTCGACGCCCGCAGCACCTAGGGGGTCCGGGAACGCCGGACCCCTTTGGTGATGCGGGGGATGAAGCGGGTCCGCCCCACCCCCTCGTTTTGCCCCCTTGATGGACCCCCCCCCCCCCCCCCTCTGGCCCTGCGGGGGAGGGATGTGGTCCGTTCCACCCCCTCGATGCCCGCAGCACCAAGGGGGTCCGGCGTTCCCGGGGTGCTGCGGGGGAGGAGCGAGGTCCGTCCCACGCCGTCGGTGCCCGCAGCGCCGAGGGGGTCCGGCGTTCCTGGAACGCCGGACCCCCTAGGTGTTGCGGGGGAGGAGGGGTTCCGTCCCTCCCCCTCGATGCCCGCAGCACCAAGGGGGTCCGTCCCACCCCCTAAGTGCTGCGGGGGAGGGAGGGGGTCCGTCCCACCCCCTCGATGCCCGCAGCACCGAGGGGGTCCGGCGTTCGCGGAACGCCGGACCCCCTGGGTGCTGCGGGGGAGGAGCGCGGTCCATCCCACGCCCTCGGTGCCCGCAGCGCCAAGGGGGTCCGGCGTTCCCGGAACACCGGACCCCCTAGGTGCTGCGGGGGAGGAGGGGTTCCGCCCCTCCCCCTGGATGTCCGCAGCACCAAGGTGCTGCGGGGGAGGGAGGGGGTCCGTCCCAACCCCTAGGTGCTGAGGGGGAGGGAGGGGGTCCGTCCCACCCCCTCGATGCCCGCAGCACCAAGGGGGTCCGGAGCTCCCGGAATGCTGGACCCCCTGGGTGCTGCGGGGGAGGAGCGTGGTCTGTCCCACGCCCTCGGTGCCCGCAGCGCCAAGGGGGTCCGGCATTGCCGGAACGCCGGACCCCCTAGGTGCTGCGGGGGAGGAGGGGTTCAGTCCCACCCCCTCGATGCCCGCACCGGCATGGGGGTCAGGCGTTCCGGGAACGCCGGACCCCTTTGGTGCTGCGCGGGATGAAGGGGGTCCGTCCCACCCCCTCAATCCCACAGCGCCTTGGTGCTGCGGGGGAGGAAAGTGGTACGTCCACACCCTCGCTGCCTGCGTCACCAAGGGGGTTCGGTGTTCCCGGAACGCCGGGCCCCCTACTTACGGTGGGGGAGGAGGGGGTCCGCCCCGCCCCCTCGGTGACCACGGCAACTTCGTGCTGCGGGGGAGGAAGGGGGTCCGTCCCACCCCCTCGATGGCCATAGCACCTTGATCTTGTGAGCGAGGAATGGGGTCCGTTCCGCCCCCTCGATGGCCACAGCACCAAGGGGTTCCGGCGTTCCCGGAACGCTGGACCCCCTTCGTGCTGTGGAGAGGGAGGGGTTCTGTTCTGCCACCTCTCTCTCTCTCTCTCTCTCTCTCTCTCTCTCTCTCTCTCTCTCTCTCTCTCTATCTATCTCTATCTATCTATCTATCTCTCGCTCTCTCTCTCCCTCTCGCTCTCACTCTCTCTTCCCCTCTCCCCCCCGTTGGCGCGTTCCGACGTTCTGGGTCCACAGGTCCCTCTGAATCGGTAGATGGTCTGGACTTCCTGAGATGGGTAGTGAGGGGGGGACCGGCTTCCCTTCTCATGTGTCTTTCTGTTCTCGATTTTTTTGTTCTGTTGTGTCCTATCACAGGCCGTTTCCATCTATGTTAGCGATTCGATGGCCGGCGGGATGGACATATGTTGCTACAGTTCGCTTCCATCTGTGCAGTCTTTTCACACCCCCGCGCCCGATGCTCCTGAGAACTCCTGCGAGAGTCGGTCCCCAGACATTGTCGTCACACCATCGAAACATGGCCATCGTGCACACCGTGTTGCTCGTATGCCTGGACGCCAATTCAGAGACCGGGCTGTGCCATCTGCCAATGTCAACGTCGTGCGGCGTCTTCGTCTTGACAACATCATCAACGACGTCGGCGTCGTGCCTTCTGATGACGGCGCAGGACCGCCGTGTGGGTCTCCTGATCTTTCGCTTCGAAGACAATCGCCACCGGCAACTTGCACAGACGATCGTTATGTCCCGGTGGACATGCTTTCGTTGCCGTCGTGCGAAGGCAGTGAAGGGGGGGTGGGTCGTGCTGTTCGTTCGTCGGACGTCGACTTGCCAATCGGAGAAGACACCGCGATATCTGCCTTGTCTATGTTGTGCGGTGAAAAAGGAAAGAGAAAATACATATACAGACTTAGAAAAAGAAGTTCTTCAGCATCCAGCTCCACTTTCGAACGTAGATGTAGCGTCGACGAGTGCGAGGCCGTCCTCCGCAAAACATGTTGCAAGACGTTTCGCTGTCTTTCTAAACTTAGAGTGTAGGACGTTATGAAATGTAGACGTGACTACTATGTTCTCAGACGGCAGGAAAGACGGAAGTGGTGGATGGCGAAACTACAAAATTTTATTTCGTTAGTTAACCGTAAGCCCACAGTCAAACCGATAGTGCAGTTGCACCCTATCTGCGTCGCTGCATGGTGTCTCATACTCGGCGTCGGTAGGAACACATACAAAAGATACTTCGATGACCTCGATGACGGAACCGTCGACGCTGTTCATGGCCATGAAGTTCGTCCGCGGACAACGGCGACCTACGCCATTACATGGTCTGCGTTCGAGGACATCATCTTGGACGAGTCTGATCCCATGCCAGATCAGACTGAGACAGACCCGAACTTCGAGATCAGAGACCGCATTCGGCTCCTGTCGGTGTTCGCCACAAAGAAAGACGTCTTCCTCAGTAGTAGACGACTATCTAAGCTTGGAGTCTGTTGCGCGTCGTACCAGGTCTTCTGCAAGATGTGGAGGGACTTCTTCTGGCACGTTCGTCTCGCAAGGGTGACCGACCACGCGAGATGCAACGAGTGCATTAAGAATAGCATCCTAATAGAGGGTGCTCTGCCTGAGCCGAGGAGGGCGCTTGTCGCAAAATAGAAAAGTCATCTTGCGCTACAGTCGGCACACTGGAAACAGTGCAGTGTGTGGTCCGCTGATTCAGAGCTCGGGCCGAAAGAGAGTCTGTGTATCATCATCGATGGAATGGATCAAGCGAAAACAGCGATACCCCACACATCAAGAAGGCGTTTGTCAAAAGAAATATCGAATAACACGATGATGAAAACAAATCTTACCGGGGTAATCGCGCACGGTAGAACACCATCGCTCATTGTCCACACGTGGTTTCCGTACCTTTCGCACGGCTCAAACTCGGTCGTCACCTCGATTGCCAAAGTGTTGAGAGATGTTCAGGCACGCGAGGGGGCGCTCCCGCCGAAGTTGCGGGTGCAGGCTGACAACTGTGGGGGACAAAACAAAAACAAGTATGTGTTCGCCTTCATGGCCATGCTAGTCAAATTTCGTATATTCGAGGTCGTCGAAATGGGGTTCATGATAGTGGGTCACACACACACGGACATAGATGCAAAGTTCAACTTGTTTGCTAAAAAGTTGAGCGGTTGCGATGCATATACCATGGATGAGCTCTTCGATGTCCTCAAAGCCTCCTGCGCAGAGGAAGTCGATTGCACATTGCTCACTGAAATTGCTGACTGGAAAACGGCCATAGATCCATACATCGACCATAAAATCAAGGGTCATGCCACGCCAAACCTCTTCCAATTTTACATGGATGGGGACAACCCCGCCATGATGTACAAGGAGTTCTGCACTGACAAAAAATGGGAGTCGGACAATGGCTCTGTGTATTGGTTTGTAAGGGACGCAAACAACGGGTGGGCAGGGCCTCAGTGGAATTTTCAACCTTGCCGTGAGTCGCCTAATCCACTGGCAGGCGATTTCGATAACGGGATGGCAGGGGTACGTGTTCTTCATAAATCGTGGGAGAATACACAAAACCAATGGGTGACACAAGACGAACACACAAGAGCAATGAAACGTAGACGCTTCAGCTATTGGACCGACCATCTCAAGAAGTTCGAAAACATATCGCGAGAGGAGAGCGGCACGGTGCCCCTTCAATGTGCCTTCTGGCCAGCCCCCATGCCCGATAAGATCTCCCGTTACGTGCGCCGCATGTTCTTGACTCGCCACCGAGGAAATCTTGCTTTGTCTGTTAGAAAAAAGACGCTCCACGAGTCTGTCGCCGTAAACAACTTCGTCGTGTTTCGCACGCCCCACGAGTATGTTGCAAAGGGCTGCACATTCTGGATTGGACGAGTTCAGGAGCGGGACGATAATCGCATCCGTGTCAAGTACTAGACTTCTTGCGGAAGGGAGCGTGATTTGACAAAGCTGTATGCGGGCGCATGGGAAAAATCATGGAAGGTCGAAATTGAAACAAACGACGGGTGGCAAGACCTCGACGCCGTTGTGTGGGCATGGTCCAGCAATAAACGTTCTGAAACGGATATGCAGATCCCGAAACGAGAAGCTCTAAATGCACAGTTGTCGTTGGCTGTCCCTGACAAGACGCCTTCATCAACGCACGATATAGGATCTGCTTCAGACACATTTGTATAGTCATGACATGTGACATGCGTAATGGAGATCATCTTTTGAACACGAACAAATTAGTTCACATCGCTAATTGCTCCATTGGATTGCGTTTTTCTCCTTCATTAATTGTGTTTAGAATGTTTGCATTGTCGGACCGAAAGCGCAACGAGAAATGGGGGACACCTGTGCGCTGGCAGAAACTCATCTCATGGAAAACAAGAACGCAAATGAGAGCTGTCGATATAGACTGCACCGACTGGTGCGCATCTTGGCCCTCGATTGAGTTGTGGTACGACGAGATGCGAGATGGAGTTTACAAGCTCGCCAAGACGATAGTGCCGAATGCGAACTTCGAAAGCCACGACTCCGACAAATGAACCGAAGTGTTCTACGGATTGGGGTTTGTTCACATGTGGGGAAGGGGGGGTGAGCATCATGGATCGGTAACGTGCGTGGCGTTCTGCTCAAACGGTGGTTTGACACGGTGCGCAACACGGATTGAACGAACGAAGGTGTCGTCGACGTTCGAAAACAACAACTACAGGAGGGCGACGTTGAAGTTTGTCGG
Source organism: Chara braunii (assembly GCA_003427395.1). NCBI lineage: Eukaryota > Viridiplantae > Streptophyta > Charophyceae > Charales > Characeae > Chara > Chara braunii. Next base: position 1,935,939 of record BFEA01000017.1, on the reverse strand, counting down.
ACGTCTATTCAACGAAATCAAAGATGCAATGTTGTGTGTCATCAACGAAAGGTCGAGGGTCGCCATTTACGTGGCGACGATCGTGATAACATGCGGCAACGAAGAGGGTAAAACGAAAAAACTTAAAAAAACTAACACCGTCACAAAGTGTAATATCGTCGATCATATTCATCGGCGTGAAAGTGGCAAACGGAACAACCTGCAATCCGTCTTGCGTGGTTATCCGCATTGACCGACGTTCATCTGTGTTTTTGATGTKTTTTTTTTTTTTTTCTCTCTTTATCTTTTTCGAATTGGTTCGTGCAGTATGGATCCGGAATGGATGCAGAGGCAGTTAAGACAAGATTGGTGGGGAACGTCAATCAAATGGGGGGGACTGATATCAGACCGGCTGAGGAGACAGCGTAACGCCATCGGACTTGTCACCTGGCATTTTGCATATTACGAACCATCATTGCACTTGTATCCTCTAAGTGCAAGAAAAAAAATTTACAATCTCGTAGGGGTGTGCGACCGTCAGAATAATAATAATTACAAGAAGGACGGGAACGCAAGATACAAGGAGGTATTCTACGGTTACGGTCTTGTGGCTGCCCCGGTGACAGAGAAATGCAGCGCCACCATTGCATGTGTTGCTGTTCAATACCATGAAGGGCTTACAATATGTGCAACGAAGACATGGAGACAAAAAATCCCGCGGAGTGATGCAGGAGACTCGATGGTGCGAGCGTACAAGAAGCACGTTAAACAATATTGTATTCACGCACGGGATGCAATGTTAGAATTCATTGCTCGGAGGACTGCCATCACTGCTTCTATCTCAACAGTCATCGTAGAGAACGAAGAAACAACGGGGGTCAACCGTAAATTCAAAAAAATCAAGTTAACCACCAACTTCAACATTGCGAAGAGTGTACTCCGTCGAGCCAACGGGCTGAGCAACGACCTTGTTCACTTGCGCCGCTGAAGCACTTCCAGACATTTTGTTGTACAAAAGTTGTAGCTTAGCATTGTTGACGGAGATGGAAATAGAGTAGATCATGCGCTCGTACGAGTGCTCATATCGTTTTTTTTCGTCATGTGCCGAATTTTAGGGTTTTTTTTTTTCAAAATTATGTCGAACTGGATTTCCACCTTTTGTACGATCATGTACGACTGCACATCAGCAGTAGTGTGAAGGAGTGTATGAACTCTACGGCACCAACTTTCATAGACATTATCTTAGTTAAAGATAGATAGATAGATAGTTAGATAGATAGATAGATAGATAGATAGATAGATAGATAGATAGATAGAGAGAGAGAGAGATAGAGAGAGAGAGAGAGACATGGAGTCTCTCTATGTACATATATTTCCGCGCACATGTATCATATGTCGCATGAGCCAAAATCCGCATCAATGTTGCTTTGTATTTATCTAAAGAAGTCAATTTTCTTTTACATGAACTTCGAAAAGATTCACATAACGTTGTTCGTAATTCTTGGGTGGCACGAAAAGTCTCAAATATTTATAGATGTCCATGGAGTTTTTTTTGTCATTGATTGAACCTGCCATATGTGTTTTTGAGTATGATATTCAATATGTGTATGTTGTCTTAATGCATTTGTCAATAAAAAACAAAAAATAGCTGATACTATATTGCGAAACATAGTAAATGCTAATCGATATGATAGAAAAGTACAATAGAAACCCATAATGAAGACCCCTATAACTTCACATAATGCGAATGAAATTGTAACACCCCCCAAAATGTGTGAGAAAGCAATGTAAAACTTGTGGTAAACATGAGCACAAAATATAAACAATGCGGGGTACCTACTCAAAATAGTGTGCTCAAGACGCAAAAAATCACAAAAATCAGCATGAAAATGACAATTTCAATTTCGTTCAAAAAATATAAAATGTCCGTTTTGACGAAATCGCTGTTTATGCCAAATTATCCCCAACAAGGCAGGAGGCGGCAGCAGATCATGACATGGAGCATGGCCGACTGGTGAGGGGCGAAGACACGGGAATCTCGCTAATGACTTGTCGCCAATAAAAACAAACATGAATTCGCCCAACTAGTAACATACATACAGAAAGGAGGTGAATGACGGACGTAGGTCCAGCGCCTCCTCGAACAACGATATGATTGGCTTACAACACTGAATTCGTGAAAACCTAACAAAACCACAAAACCTAACCTTTTTCATAGAATAAAAAAGAAAAAGTCAAAATGTTATTTTTGACACATAAAAGAAAGTGTTTTTAATTGTTTCTTGAGAAAGGAGGCAAAAAAACTGGCAAAACGTCAAGCGGTTCTCAAAATGTGCAAGAAAATATTTTCGAGCAAAGAGCATGTTATAAGACCTTAAGTCGTTTTCAGAAGATTGACAAAAAGCATAACTCAAACAATACAATCTTTAAGGACTGCAAGGCAAACTCGAAAGATGTTAAAAGAAAACAGTTCAGTGAATACTCATTTATAGAACTATAAGTCGTTTTCAGCAGTTTGATAAAACCCAAGCTCTGTGAATTATAGTTTATAAAACGATAAATTAATATAATCCATTTTTATGTTAACTGTAAAAACTTTGTCAAAAAATATATGTTATGCAAAAGAAGAGATCAAACAACTTTTGCTTGTGAGATATCTTCAAATTTTTAACCAACCATGATTCAAAATTAAAAAATAGAAAAATATTCAATAAAAAATACTAAAAAATAATATATTCGTCCATGTATGAGAGAAGTTCAGAGAACATATCTAAGCGAACGTAGTCGGGAATAGGAGAACATGTGTGCGTGTTTAGGAAACCTCCGAATAGGTTCGTCGTGGTAGATACCATATAGAACTATAAATATGATTTTTTTAGATAAATAAAAAATTGGGATATTTCGGTTTCTGACCTAACAGTGCTCTGCATTTTTGTAAAAAAACTTGTTCCTCTCCTCACCACTTCCAGTAGTTCTGAAAAAAATATTTTTCTATTCGTTTTTTGTGGTTAATTTACTGCATATATATTTTTTTTCCTGTAGGAGGTCTGAAAAATGTAGCATCAGAATCTTTAAAAAAATTCGTGCAAAGTTTACTTAACAGTTTTTTTGTTAGGTTTTCACGAATTCTATGTTTTACCCTGTTTTGGCAATCCACGAGATAGTCCAGCGGTAGTCCAGGGGTAGAGGGTATACGGGTTTAGCCTACACTCTCCAGTTTTGCAGAAGTCAACGGTGGTGCTGAAGGCTTAATGACAACAAGCAGTGTCCAACATAGTTTTAACAAGTTGCGTTCCAAGTTGCGTTCCAAAGGGTGGTGGATGGGGAACGCGAGGTCAGTTTGCCTACACTGGGGTTAAGGATAGATCATCATGGATGAAAGCAATCTTCACTATCGAGCATTTTATCACATAACATAGGTTGTCAGGTAGGCAATCAATCTAGGCTACTGGGTAGTTGTTGCCACTGTCAGTTGTCTGTACAAACAGCCAAGCATTATGTACTGGGACGCTGGACCCGGTTTCCGGCAGGTGCTGCTCCCCACCAATAGATGGAGCCTCCTCGAGATATGTTAGTGGTGGCTGCTCTTATCAGCACTCCTAACACTGTCTTGGGCTGTTCAAAAAAAAAAAAAAAAAAAGTGAGGACCCCGGCCTCTATAATTGCAATGGAATAAACCAGATGATGTTTAAAAAAAGAAAAAAAGAAAAGAAAGTGGGTGGATGCATTTCAACGGCTCTAGTGTGAGTATGCCCTCAGCGAGGGCGTTTTGAGCAAGAGGAATATGCGCTGCCTTGCTGGCAGGGAAAGGAAAAAAAAAACAAAAGGAGAAAAAGAGAAAAAACAGCAATGTTTTCCTCCCCGTAATAGTGGTCAGATGCATTCTGGAAAATGATAGTTTGAGTATGGCCTCCATGACATCATTGATCTCTGGCATGTTTTTTCCTTTCCTTTTTTTTTCCCTATCGGTAGACAGCCGGCACCAGTGCCACTTCCGAAATTCCCACTACAGGTACCCACACGCAGAAGGCTCGGAAAATAGCGGCGCGCAGTGGGCAGGTAGCTTCGGGATTTTAGGTGCGGGTGTACTGGGGGTTTAATGGGAAGAGGAGTGTGTTAATTCTTGTATTCCCAGCGCTAATTTGAGCCTTGGGCACTGGGCCGTTTTTGTTAACGAAAAAACAAGAAGAGAAAAAAAAGAGCGGGGCAAGATAAAGTTTGGAAATGCACCACAGGCACCCTAACTGGCGAGAAAGCTGGGTTTTATACATTGCCCGAACTGCAATTTGAAACTGTATCTTGGCCCGTAGTGCAATTATAACTCAATTTTGTGACTCCCGCGTAGTTTCTCCAAAAAGAAAAGATCCGTTTTCAAGAGTCGTGTTAGGAGGCCCTTAGGGGCTGATCCCACCACTACACTACGAATGTAGACAGGAAAAATCACTACGAAGATATCAGCGGCCATGGCGAGGCAAAAAAGAGAAACCGGATACCACAAGGCCGACTTCTTCGGTGGTCTTCTTGGACCCGCGGCGGTTCTTTATGGGCTGTTATAGAAGGTGGACGTTTTCACGGACTCTGTCAAGTTCCAACCGACATGTCACACAACACTATGGTCCTCGGACATTCCTGATGCTGCATACGGACAAGCGACAAAAAAAAAAAAA
>BFEA01000017.1:1908357-1931173 GCA_003427395.1 Chara braunii | reverse complement strand
CGGACGTGCTGCCACGACACACCCAAACGAAATTAAGGCAAAATATTTTGGCGGCCGCTACAATGCCGGAAAGCGGTAGGATCTTTTTTTTTTTTTTTTTTTTTTTTTTTTTTTGAAAGGTCTCTTGCAAGGCCTCTATCCCGGCGGTGGTAAGAGAATCTCAAAACTACACTGTAAATGGGCTGTAGTGTAGTGGTCCAATCAGCCCCTTAGGGCCTCGCCAAAGTTGGCCAAACCACTTCGGCAGAAATTGGTTAAGGTGGATCCAGAGCTCTGCGTAGTACCGGATGCATCTTGCCATCCTGTGAGGGCAAATGCACTGGTACATTTTTCGCTTGGACAGTGGTGTGGGAAGGCCCTTATGCAGTTGTACTTTTTGAAACTGAAAAACAGAAAAAAAAAGAAGGGGAAACTGCTCGTGCAGCAAGTATGTGGGTCAAAGAAAGGCAGTGCGTTTCTTTTGGGTGTGACCGACAAAGATAGACAGACTTGCGCTACCCTTGCTTGGGTCCAGGACATCGACAAAGGTACAATTTTGCTGAACCACGGGTAGTCTAAGAGTTTCATTAACATTCATAGAGCTGGTTAGACACAAGCCCAGTTGGCCTGTGTGAGTGACCGGGTTTGGTAGCGATGGTGGGTTACGTGCTGTTCGACGGAGTGTGCGTGATTGTCAAGTCCGTGGTGTGGTGTGCGTTGGGTGTGTGGTGTTGAGTTCAAGGACGCTGCAGCCCTGGAGGTGGGCTGGATATCATGACCGGCATGGATTCAGTTTTTATAACACCTCCAAGGGTTGTAGTGGTTATGATACTTCGTTCCTGTGGTGGAGGATGCTGGTTCGAGGCCGTCTGTGCACGGCAGGGTATGATGTCCTAAACACATGTTGCTCAGAATCACAAGCCCCTCCAGGTTCTTTTACTGAAAAAAAAAATAAAAATAAAAGATGTGAGGTGAGAGAAAAATATATGCCTTTCCCCCAATGAGGAGAAGGCAGGTTTCAAAAAAAAAAAAAAAAAAAAAAAAAAAAAGAAAGGTTCGAAATGGGAAAAAAAAACAGGTAGCAGCAGAATGGCCAAACAAGATGGGCCCCACTAGCATAGATTAAGTCGGTGTGTGGCACGTTTTCGTTATTTAAGAATGCGTAAAAACAGTATTTGTCCTCAATTTATGAATTATCGGAAAACGAAGAAAATGTCGTGAAAAATGACGTCTCTGACAACGAAAGATACGACGTATGACCATATAATCCCCGTTTCGCGGTTGTCATCATTTAGAAGCCTTGACCTCAGCGGCTGCACCCGACCCAAAACTTGGCCTCCCCCGTATGCATCTGACCGTACCTTGTGGCCGTGTGCTCTGTCCGCGAGAATGGGAAATTCACAAGGCCCCACCGAGTGGAAACAAGCCAGCCGGATTTCCATTTGTGGCAAACTTTGAGCAGAGTTTCCGCGGTGTGTTTTGGTAACAAAGTTGGGGCGTGAGGGGGGAGGCCAACCCATTGCCGAGGATGCGGCACGGTTGGAATGACTTTTTTCTTCTGCTTTTTTTTCTGCTCCACCACCTTCGCACAGTCATCGGTAGGACGTATTGGTGGGACTCTTGGTGTTCGGCCTGGGGTGTGGAGGAGCTTCCGTATTCGACTTGGGACACTGCGCCTCACGTATGCTCCTAACAATGCGCCTCTCACATACTGAAGCAGATCTTCCCAGTGTGTCTTTGTGCCCAACGAATGCCGCGTCTAAGAAGGAGGCAGCGAGAACAGCTCGCTGTGGCGGTGATGGCTGTTGCCGGTAGGATGGCCGAGGATGCATTCCAGAGCCTCGATGACCTCTTTGGTTTCCTGACAGCGAGGCCCCTATTCCTGGCGCAGCAGTCCAGTGACACCCTGTTTGCTGTCGGAGATGACGACGAACGACCATGGACGGCACGGCCGTAGTTTGCTTTGGTTGTGGCCAACCATTGTCGAAATCTGCAATCTCTTGCCTCGGGCTTCGCCTAGGTGGTGGATCATGGGTGGTGGGTCATGAGGCGAACAGCAGGGTTGTGGAACAGCCTTATTCCAAGAGACGACGCTCAGGACGACCATTACCTTGGCCTGCTGCGCATGAGTCGCTCCACTTTCAATAAACTACTGCGAAAGGTCGGTCCTTATTTGGAGAAGGCAGTTACGAAACTCAGGCTGCCGTTGCCTCCGGCGAAGACACTGGCATATGCTCTGCACAGGTGGGCCCACGGTGACTCACACTGGCACAGTTGCTCTGGCTACGGGATGGGCAGAACCAGCGGGGTGCGAGCAATAACGGAAGTGTCGGAGGCCATTCACGCTGTTGTCTCCAATGGGACATTGGGACTCGCAGCCATCATACGTGAAACACTGCTGTTGCTGTCCCACCACCTGTGATGACGAACCGGTACCTGCAGCAGGTGGGGCCTCATTCTGGGTTTCTGAGTACCCCCAGTCTTCGATACAAGGCAGGCCTGCCGGCTGTGAGTACTGGGCCATGGAGGGCTGTACGTTGTCTTCTGCATTCAGTAAGTTAACGGTGCAAGACGACGAACTGCAGAGGCACGAGACGGAGAGAAACGGACCTTCAAAAGACAGAATATCCCGACGTGCACAAAACGCCAGACTGAGTTTGCATGTCGTGGTGGATAGGGCGAGAGGTTGTAGGCTTCACTGTTCATGCGTGTTGGTACGGCACGAGCACCTGCCTCCCTACGAGACGCCTCGCCACAATCTGTATCTTCCCGTGGCCGGCGGCTACAATCATTCCATATTCGCGGGGCGCACCAACGGCCTTTGCTTTACGATAGGCCATGCGTCTCCACATCGGGATCATTTGGAAACTCCCGCACGGACTGTGTGGTCGACCCAAAAAAAAAGTAGGACGCATGAGTCCCATAAACGAGACTACAATCCAACAGCGGCCAATTCACCAAGACGTTATTGTGGACACATACACCCACAGTTGCAAGTACACGGTTACCACACTGACGCCGTCTGACGGCGCGTTAGGATGACAAGATTCAGTATTTACCACGGTAAGTCCAATATTCCCTATTTTCGCACATAAAAGAATTATTGCACAAACCTGCAAAAACGCCCCCCCCCCAAAAAAAAAAACAGAGTATTGCAGCTCGCGCCAACGCAAAGTGGCTAGCTATATGGGCAACAAAAGAATATAGAAACTCTTCTATAGGCCGGCGTGCAGATACCTCCACGAAATCGGTCCTTAAGAACATCCGCCTCTATACGGGGAAGGATCAACGATCGCCGGATGTCACCTCTGGCCGCACGTGGTTGAAAACCAAACTGGCGAAGCGTGAATCGAATCTAGTGGGTCCTGGCTCCAGGGGCTGAGTTCGAAAAGGCAAAAAAAACATTACCTGGCAGGCGTATGAGGGCCAGTTTGTAACAGATGAAAAAGCCTGTCGGCCGTATCTTGCTTTTTTTTTTTTTTTTTTTTTTCGTTCTTCTTATTTTTTGCTACTGCTGTGATGACTGCGGGGCTATGTCATTGGATCAGGACCTCGGGGCCTCAGCCCTCCTCCATGCAAGCACAATCTCGAGGCAATTGCCGCACACTTGGCTGCAAGTAGCACATAACCCTCATCAGTATAGCCTGCTCACTTATGGGTGACTAACTGCCCGCCAGTTCACTGGAGCTTTCCAATGTCATTGGATCAGTACGTTTGGGCCTCAGCCCTCCTCTGTGCAAGCACAGACTCGAGCTGGCGAGCTTGGCCTCAAGAGCCAAGTATCATAACCACTACAGCCAGGACACGGTGTTCAAAGGTGGAGCCATACCGGCTCCCTCACGGAGGGCGCTTTCTCATACGTTCCCCAGATTCTGTATCCGGCTGCTTTCACGATTTTTTTTTTTTTTTTTTTTTTTGGTTGTTGTTCATTCCCGAGGAGTACCAGAAAATAAAATACAATGGCCGATATGTCTAGACCACGCCAGTGGCTGGGCTATGGATGAGATGTCTAGGCCACGTCCGTTGCTGGGCAACGGCTGAGACGTCTAGGCCACAACCATGGCTGGGCCATGGCCGAGATGTCTAGGCCACTCATGGGAAAAAAACAAAAAAACAAAAAAGGCCCCGTGTGGAGAAGACATCGCGCAATGATCGAAGGAAAACTACTACAATTTCTTCTGCGGCTTCAATTCCATCGGGAATGGAACTCATGTCTGAACCTTCACGATTAAAAGGGAAACAGGCCTGGGGCTCTAAGAGAGAAGCACTCCGGGTGTTTTCAGCCGCGCGATCTTGAAAGCCGAGCGGCCAGGAACAGGCCCACGGAAGTGGAAAGGGGCAATGCCATTACTACCCTGCGTAATCATGATGAACGCAAAAATAATTGAGGAAGAAAATAAAATTAAAACAACAAAAATTGAAGGAAATTTAAAGCAAAGACAAAGAATTAGAGAGAAAATAAAAGATGATCCAGAAAATGACAAATGTGCTTTTGTGAACAGGGCCAATGTCTGAGACGCCGCCATTGTTTTTACCACCGTTCTAAACTAGGGTAGCCGCGGACCTGCCACCCACGAGCCATTGCCACAAAAAAGAATCTTAAAAATAAATAAACAGGCGGGGCCGTGCCACAGGTGGCCGCGTAATATAAGTCTTCTTTCAATCAAAGGGCACGCTCACACTGGGTACCAAAACCGTAAAACTCCCCAAAACATGTGCACACGGCTGGTCACACACAATGGTTCCGACCCCAAACACCCCATTCGCGGACCCATTTGTCAGCGGCCTGCCGGGCCGCTGGTTTGAGGAATTTGCGGTAACCTCCAGAGGTTACAAAATCCTTATTCTTTTTTGAATTAGTTTTCGTAAACGAACGCAAAGTTGAAAAAAGGGAAGATTTACACCGTGTATCAATTGAAAGAGGGAAAAAGGCAGAATTAAATAAAGTAGAAAAAAGAACATGTACGTTCTATGTTTGGGGTTACTTCTGTGTGACTCGAAACCCCAAACAGCACCACCCCGACGACACGGTAGCGACCGTGTCTGTCTTTAGCGAAATGGGAACGCGGTGTGACCTGAAACGTCCCAAATACCGCAATTCGGCCGAACCCATTTTCGCAAATTATATTATACGGATTTGCGACCATAGTGTGAGCGTGCCCAAACTTGGTGAGGGCCCACATGCCCCAATTTTTATTTTTTCCCCTCTTCGGTTAATATGAGAATGTGTCCGATATATTGTTGAAGGGGGGGGGGGGCTTCACGTGTTGGAAAAAGACTCCAGTGTCCCATACCTGTACCAGGCGGGGTCAACTTGCCCTTATTCTTCATTTCATTTCGCACTATAAATTTTGGACTGTACATTTAACCACCAGTGCCTCGCCCGGCCAAAAAACAAATGCCGCGGCCGTTTACGCACCGCAACTTTTGCTGGTTGGGACAAGGATTTGTACGGCAATGGGTGAGGAAACTGCTGTGCCCAAGGAAAAGGATTTGTACGGCCAAAAAACAAATACCGCGGCCGTTTACGCACCGCAACCTCGCCCGGCCAAAAAACAAATGCTCTCGGAGCAGGAGAGGAATCGCCGCTGGTTGTTTCCACGTAGAAGAAGAAGGGAAAAATGAGAAACAAATGAGAACTCTTACATGGGGAAAAAATGAGAAACAAATGAGAACTCTTACATGTGCTGCGCCAAGAAAAAACAACAAAGACGTGAGATGGCGGCCACTGGGCGGGCAAACGACACGAGAGGGGACATAGCAAGCATGCCCTTGAGATCCGCCACTGGGCGGGCAAAAGACAAGAGAGGGGACATAACATGCCCTTGAGATCGGCCACTGGGCGGGCAAAAGACACGAGAGGGAACATACATGCCCTTGCGCCCTCAGAGCCCACGTTACCCGGACTTAGGCCTTGCTCCACTACAGTCACTGTCCACATGCACAAAAGACAAGAACAATGGTACTGTATCTTTCCATGTTCTGACAAAGGATTCAGTCTCATTTTGCACAATCGGAGTGTAGGGGAGAGAGGCCCCAAGTCCGTGCAGATATCTCTAGAAAACTCACTCCCCAACTCTCCAAATGACACTCTGACAGGATTCAGTCTGCCGCTCTTTTTTTTAGGGGGTTAACTTTGGCGCAATCACGAAAATAGTTTGTAATTGCATTCGAAACACCAATTTCGCACTTTAGTCAGGGGCCGAGTTTCAATTGCAGTTGAAACTTGGCCGTATGCAGTTCAGTCAGGGCCCTCGTCTATCCACGAACAGCAGATTAAAAAAAAAAAGAAAACAAAAGCATCCCTTATGCTGTGATTGCGGTCCTATACAGGATGCTACAGTACTTGTCTGGAACTGAACTATGTATTGGACCTTATAATTTGAGCCTTGGGCACTGGGCCCGTTTTCCCAAAAAAAAAAAAAAAAAAAGAGAGGCATTTAGCTGCCTCGCGTGGAATCCGCCCTGCCTGGCTGGCAGGGCGCTACAAGACATGTCTCACGGTCCTCACATACTGGCCAGATACATTCCTTAAAGCACTGGTGTAACTTCCACCTAAGTGGATTCATAGTTCCTCTTTTCTTTTCTTTTCTTTTTTCTCTTTTTCTTTCCTTTTTCCTGTTTGGCCTCCATGATCCCTCTGAATTGTGTAGGGCGGCCCCTCCACGCCCCGCCATGCGACATCTGGGCCGTGGCCAATCTGGGGTGTGGCCGGGACATCTAAGCCGTGACCAATCTGGGGTGTGGCCGAGACATCTGGGCCGTGGCCAATCTGGGGTGTGGCCGAGACATCTCGGCCGTGGCCAGTCTGGGGTGTGGCCAAGACATCTCGGCCGTGGCCCAACCATGGGCCTGTGCGCGGTGCGGCGCGCGACCGAAAAAAAAAAGAAGACAAATTTAAAGAAAAAAACAAAAGAAAACAAAAAAAACAAACAAAGAAAGAAACGGCCACAGCACGGCGCACGACCAAAAAAAAAAAAAAAAAAAAAAAARAAACGGCCATGTGCCTGACTGAACTGCTAGAAAAAGCCAGCCCGAGTTTCAAACTGCTAAAACGCAGTTTCAAATGCAATTACAAATGTCATGACCCAGCTGCTAGCGCTAACTTGCGCTGCGGACCGGTCGGCGAGGCCCAGCCGCACTCCGCGGACTAGGGCAGTGATGGTGAGCGCCATCACTGCGCTTGGTTGTCCTGCTGCCCGTCCGGCGCTTCGGCCCGGGCGTAGGTGGGGTTTTCCACGTGGCAGCTTCAGAAGACGGCACGTCGGCGTGAAAGAATCAAGCTTAGATTAAAGAGGCAGCGCGGTCGTTCGAGGGGCGGCTTCAACAACATAATAAGATACAACAATACCAAGATTAATGACAACAACAGCCACAACCATGACTACAACGGCAACAATGATGGCGATGGAGGCGGCGACCATGCAGGACGCTGGGGCTGTCGCCTTGCTTGAAGAGGAGGGAGCTGCGCTGGAGATGGTGCGGATGTATAAGCGACAAATGGACATAATCTATGCCCTGCTGATTCAACATCGACACAATCTACCAGCGGAACTTCTGGAGGAGGGTGAGGAGTTGTTCAGCTCCATGCAAATCTCCCTTTTCAGCGGTTGGGCGCTATTGAAGAAGCACAAGTGATGGCGGAGCTGTGTGACGTACTATTTTCCAGATCTGCGCCATCTTCCGGACCCCTTCCCTTTTTGTTTTCCCTGCAGCCAGATGTGTACAATCTGACACCCCCCCTTCCCCCTCCCCTCTCTCCTCTCCCCTCCCCTCTCTGTCTATGCTCGATTAAAGGTACCTTGCGGGAATCTGTCCGCTCCTTTTCCTTTTTTTGAAAATGCATGGGAATTTCGCGTGCCTTAGCGAGCGCCCTTGGAATTTGGCTCTGCATTTAGAAATCCCGGAATTATCGGAATACCGAGCGACCTTCCACGCGCAAATGTTCTCGGCCTCGACCTTGAAGACTCTGGCAAATTCTTGTACGAATATGGATCGACAGAACGCCTGTTTTGTGCGCGGATATGGTACTTTCAATTTTGAATTAGCATAGGATAATTTGGGAAAAACTGCAACTGTTTTGGTGCCCATTTCCCTCGTGCTGACCGGCGCCATGCAAGCAAGCTCCCTCCTCCTTCCTCCCTTGCGTTCCTCTTCGCGCGCACGCGCTTTCTCGCCCCCGTCCCCTGTAACTGCTTTTCCCTCCCCTTTCTCAGCGCGCGCCTTTTTTTTTCTTTCTCCTTCTTGATCATCTGAATCTTGGACCCATTTCATGCTATCCTTCACGCTCCTCCTCTTCCCGCTCTCGGATCCGCGCTCGAAAACCTAGTTGATCCTCTCTTCTCATCTAACCAAGTAGAAGCGTCGTGTAAGTTCTTACTGCACGACGATTCTGATTGGCTGAGGTCGAGTTAGGAGGATCAACATGGCTTTCGATGGGTGGCCATTTTCAAACTCTCCTATGCCCTCCTTTGCCTCACCCTTCACCCTCCTCCGCATCTCTCTCCCCTCTCGCAACTATAAATTCTGCTGGAACCCCCGCAAAACTCTCTCTCTTAACTCATCGGCCGGCTTCTGGGAAGTAGTCGCTAGGTAATGTGTACGGTGCGAGTCGAAAAGTCCTGACGAGCCGACTTTAGACTGGCTGGCGGTGCGCTAGATCGCCACGAGGGACTGTGGGATTCGGGCAAGCCACATCGAGACTAAGTTGGCGGGGTGACGATCGCAGTGGTGGAGGATGATGCGTGACGGCCGGGATCGTCGGCGTCAGAATGCGGACAAGTAATCTGAGTTGAGTGTACGACTGGCTGGGGCCGTGTTGGAATTTAATGGCGAGTACGCCCTCTTGGTTGCGACTCTATTCTTTGGTGTGACTTTGCGGCGGTAAAGCCGAACTTTCTTCCATTCCCCGATCTCTGTGTAATTTTTCTTCCGATCTTTATTCCTCCTTCTCTCTCTCCTCCTTCGATTGTGAATGGTTCTATGTAATAAGCCAGAGATTGGAGAGTGATGGAATGAGTGTGATGATTGTATTCAAATGATTTCTTTCAGAACTCTTCCATTAGTTTCCTGGGCAGTCCCCCGAGCTATTGGATTTTGTCTTGTGAACGGTGGATACGCGTGTATCGATCACCAAGGATTCTTCCCTTGACGTCAACCTCATTGGGAAATTGCATGATTGTCATTTTCCGCACCTTCCACCGTTAATGCATGCGCGGAAGATGAGAGTGAACAAGTACGAAACCTATCTTGATTAGGGCGAGTCGATAGTAGGAGCAATGTTGTTGGGATTTGGAAATGCAAGAATGCTTCGATTTGTGATTATCGAAGGAAAGTTGCGAGTATGCGACGCATGATCCAAGTACAAAAATTGTGGTTGTGTCTCGCCTCACGTGAGTTTTCTTTTCTCTTTCTCCGAACCCTTTGTTCCTCGTGTCTGGCCTTTCCGATTGGATTGCTAGGATTAAATGCACACGATGAATGATTAAGATATTCCTGATTGTTTGCCATGTGGACTAACGGGCTCAATCCGACTAAGCGCCAGCCTCCCATAGCCCCTCTTCGCCCCTTCCTGTATAACGAGGACATGACGTGAATCTGTAAGTGGGACATACGAGAAGCCGTCACAAAGATCGGTAGGCAGTATTATTTCCTTCCTGAAAATCGGTGCTCTGGGTTCATAGGCGGTGGGTTTGTCATTGTGGATACGCATTTTCTGCCATACTCGTTGCTACTACCCTTTAACGAGTTGATCGTCATCCCGTGGTCGGCAGTCGCACCCCATTGGCCTAACACCTTGTGTAGTGATTGCCAACGTCTCGATCACTACCAATCGAAGAGGTTCTATTACCGAACGCGGAACGAGGACGAGCGCAAGAAAACGGCCACGTGATTGAGATCGTCCACGTCGGATTCAAAATTGTGTAGCGCGCGACATCGGGAGATAGTGCCAAAACGAGATACTAAACACGTGCCTGCTCCCTTCCACTCCAAACGACGAGCCGTGGCCAGGTGGGAAGTCTGACAGTGCTTTTTAGATTGAATTCAAAACTTCCCCCGTGTCGTGAATTCCGCGCGCGGCGAAACCCGCCAGATTGCTCACTTCATCAAACTAACATGGGGGATTTCAGTTTCGTCTGAGTCCCCACACTCAATTTTCCAAAAATCCTTGACACACCCCATCTTGCTGTTTTTCGGGGCCTGCTTTCCGCACCTTTAGCACTCTGAACGGAAGATAGCGCAGGGCGTGAGGTTGGTATCGGAGCCGACACGTGTCGGTTCTGACGTTAGTGAGACGAGCTGGTGAGTGGGAGATCAGTTAAACAACCCAATGGCCTCAATCCTCCCGTCACTCGGCAAAGATCTGCCGAGGCCCGAACAGAAATGCCCATGGCTGATGCTAATGGAGCACCTCCCCGGGTGACGGGAAGCATCCCCGCTACCGTTCCCTTCTATCCGAAATATACTCATTCAGAGGCATGACTTGAAGTCGTGCAAGCACAGGGCTATGGCGCTGAGGATCTCCCCCACGTCATTACCCTGCTACTCCGAAATACTGCGCATGATTGGTTTAGAAGGCACAAATGGGTAGATTGGGATACTTTCAAGAGAGCATTCCTAGCGCGATTTGACGCGGTCAGTGAAGACGCTGCCTGGTTCATACTAAAAACCCGTCTGCAGGAACCAGGGGAATTGCTACCCGACTTCGTGAATTGTTTTCAGACCGCCTTGGACAGATCGGGACGGGAAGAGAACGTGGCTCGGGATTTGTTTATCGATCATCTCCACAATCCCGTGTTAAAGACGAAACTGCAGAAAAAGGTCCCTCCCAAGACAAACTAGTTGTCAGTTATCATCGCCAAGGCCCTCGAACTGGATCTGCTGGACACGCTTAAGTATATCAGTCAGGGAGAAGAAGATATTTCGGATACGATCCAAGACATGGTGGCCAAGAGACGGTCCTGGCTCAGAGCAGTAGGACGATTTTACCCTCATCCCGATCATGATTACCAAGACGGCCCTGTCCCAGATCCTTCCCCATATCACTCCCTACCCCTCTCGAAACCGCCTCTACCTCCGAAAGTGGTGCCTGTGAACACGGTCATGGCTCAAGAAGCCGCATCAGTTGCCATCACCAATCTGCACCTAGCCCAGATGATCCATACCGCTATGACTAAACAGTCCGAGTGGATGAATAACCTATTGCAGATGCAGACTTCCCAGACGGATCGATTGGAACAAATCCCGACCAAACTCATAAAGGTTAATCCCAGTTCTTCTCGCCCCGTTCTCCCTCAGTACCCCTTGCTTACTGCTCCTCCCGCGGGAGGACCAGCTCATCCTGCCGCTCCTCTTCAGATGGCTAACCTTGCGGGGAGGATCGAAAATTACACCTATAAACAACCAGGACACTTTGCACAAGAATGCCCCCAACCGAAACGTAATCAGCCGCTTCCTGCGAGCGCGCCCGTAGCCTTGAACCAAGGTCGGGTGGCCGCAGTATTAGAACACGCGAGAGAAGTTTCCCCGTTCATCGCCGATCAACCCTCCTCGGACGATCCAGGCGCATCCACGTCAGGATCCTCTTCCGAGGCGGCGGACATCGTCGACCCAACCGAGTACCTCCAGTTAGCTGGACTGATTAGAGCGATCCGACCCGCCAACGAAGAACTCGACTGAGTCGATCGTACATCAGAACCTGGACCCCAGTTCCAAACAAGAGAAATCGACCTCCTACAGACACTCAAACAGTTGGATATTCGAGTGCCAATCCCTGTAGGACACCTGTTGACTATATCCGAAGCTGCAAACGACAGACTTCTCTGCAATGCCAGAAGAATCAGAAACGCTTCACCTATCAGCGCGTTTAGCGTATGCTGAAGAAAAAACAAGAAGACGAAGGCGAAGCTAATCCTCCCCAAGAAGTCAAATTGAATGCGCCGGAAACGGCGAGAATTGTCGCCATCTCTTACGCTGAGAAAGATCACTTTGTGCGTGAACGATCGGTCCTATGGAAAAGTGCGGAATGTGATTGTGAAGTCTGGGGCATACCGTTCGATGCGCTGATTGACACTGGATCATCAGCGGTAGCCATTTCCTTGAATATAGTTCGAAAGACTGGACGACTAAATTCAATCCTTCCCCTACCATAGAAGGACAACTATGTCTCGACCGATGAGAAGGCCATAAACATCGTAGGAATCATCGAGAATGTTGCGATCAAGGTGGGTCGAGTGCATGTGCTGGTTAACGCGTTAGTCATTGACGTGCATTCTTATTCAATATTGTTAGGACTACCCTGGGCGATGGTGGTGGGCGCATGAATCCATTTTGGTTCTACACAACTCGTTCTTACCCACATGGGAGGAAAACCTCAAACGCTTCCTCTCCGAATCTCTACTCGATCACCACGGAAATATCCCAATATCGACCGGATAGGAATGATTCAGAATCTAGAGAAGTCTCTCCCGAACCCTGACGATGAAAAGCCCCCTGCGTGGGAAGACGATTTCAATGAATGTGACTATGAGGACGAACTGAGCAATATGCCCAGTAAGGAAGAATGGAAGCAGGTAGTCGAGATGTTGGATGGCGAGGCAAAAGAAGAATTTTGGATGATCCCCGCAATAACTCGAACATTCGATCTAGGCTTGGAAAACAGCGAGCCCAACCACTCTCTACCCATAGAAAGACAAACTCCTCCTGCGATATTCTCGGGAGAGCCGATCTTACAAATTTCTGATACGGCTGACAGTTTGGAACCTCCTCGCACGTTATACGAGAGCACGCTTTCACTCCGGGCTAAGTATCTGCAAATGAATCACTACCTAGATCTTTTTGTCTCCCCCCCTCGATCACTACTCATGCCAGGAGCCATGATCGCTTTGATCAAGGAAGAAGCAGAGGCTCCGATAACAAATGTTCCGCATCTCATGCAGGAAATGAAGGAATTAACAAGAATGGAGATAGCCAAAAATGTCGATGATTTCGAAACCGACACCGAAGTTAAAGAGACCGAGATGATCAGTCCGGCTGAATCACAAATGACTGCTACAGTCTTCTCAGTCCGAATAGTAATTCGATGTTTTTCAGCGTGCACGGCAGGCAATCATGAACGATGGATTGGATTGAAGCACCCTTGAATATCACGAAAGATGCAGTAATCATCATCCCAGTCATGTCCCTCGAGATATTTGAGGATCGTTGGTTGATGTGTTGCATGGCTATGCTGAGGTATTGAGTGTGGATGACAGAGATATTGGGCTACCTACTGTGATCGAGCATGCGATCCTTACGGGGGATCATCCGCCAATTAGCTGCGCTCCTTATCGGTATTTACCGGCGCAAAGAGCAGCCGCATTTAAGAGGATTAAGGAGTTCGAAGCTAACGGTTGGATAAAACCCGTTGTCGGACCGTGGTTGTTTCCGTTTGTGATTGTGCCGAAAAAAGCAGGAGGGATTCACACTTGCATCGATTACCGAAAGCTGAATGACATCACGATCAAGGATGTGTATCCTCTTCCCGGATTGATGAGTTGTTGGATGCTATCGGTGGTGCTCGATTCTTTAGTAAATTTGATATTCGACATGGATTCCACTATCTTCTGGTTCGAAAAGAGGACCGCAAAAAAACGGCGTTCATCCTTTTCGAAGGAACTTGGCAGTGGGTCAGATGCGCGATGGGGATTTGCAATGCCCTAGCCACGTTTCAGCGCACGATGAATATGGATTTCCAAAAACTTTGTGCGAAAAACTCGGCTGGCGCAGAGCATAATCAACTGCTGTGTGATTGTATATATGGATGATATCCTTGTCTTTTCTACTTTTTGTGAGGGACACGTGCAGCACGTCGAATGGACACTGCACGCACTGAAGGACGCAGGACTCGGATTCAAGGTGACGATTGAGAAGTGCCAATTTTTCCTCACGGAGATCTCCTTCCTCGGTCACGTCGTCACGAACCAAGGGTTGCAGCCGGAGCCCCTGAAGATGAGAGTTGTGAGAGACGCACCGGTGCCAACGTCTATAACGCAAGTCCGCGCCTTTTTGGGTTTGGCATCGTACAATCGAAGGTTCGTCAAGGGGTTTGCAGCGATCGCGGGACCCCTCACGAATCTGCTGAAGAAGGATCAACCGTTGATTTGGACCCCGCAATGCGATCGGGCTTTTGGAGAACTCAAGGCGGCCCTGGTTTCGGCCCCAGTCCTTATAAGGCCGGACCCGAAAAAACCCTTTGTTCTCATCACCGATTGGCAACCGAAGGCGGTTTCAGCGATCTTGGCCCAGGTGGGACCCGACGGCCTCAAACACGTGGTGGAATACGCGTCCAAAACGGTGTCGTCCAGTAAGCGCAGCTACGTGGCCCCGACGGGGGAATGCTATGCAGCCTTGTGGTGGATCAGTCACTTTCGAGCATATTTGTATGGGCGAAAATTTACACTGGTAACCGACCACGAACCGCTGTTGGTGCCGAAGAAATCCAAGGATTACTCGGGCATGATCGTGCGATGGGCAACCGTACTGCAGAGCATGGACTTTGACATCCGTCATCGGAAACACGAGAAACACGGCAATGCCGACGGACTAACACAACTTCACCGTCCCGACAAGGTGCCAAGGAGTGAGGAAGTGACCCCCTGGCGCGACCCGGAACGGACGAACGAGCCTCGATACGGACAAGTGGAGATCCTACCGAGGGGCTAAGTGGACACGTGTACCCGACCCTACCTCCATTTTCCCTTCCGATTCTCCTCTCTCTCGGAACGATGGAAACTCCCCATGACTCAATCTCTTCTTATCCCCTCGCCCATTCTGACTTTCTCGCCACTCTCCCGGACAAATTCTGTTATTTTTGCACGTGTATTTCCCGAGTTTACGGAGTAAACTGTTATCCCTTCGAATCTGGATTTGTCGATTGGGTGAACTGTGCCACGTGTGTCAATCGTGCGCACGGTGCGTGCGTTCGATACCGAACGAGTAGTAAGGAATGAAAGTGTCCCCTGTGTAGGACGGATAAACTCCCCACTAAGGTTCGATTCGAGGCTGCCCGAGCGGAGGTATGGACATATAAAATTTTATTAGCTAAATTAGCAGGCCTTCCATTGGATCATTTCACTAAGCATGACAGACGTCGGGCTACTGAAAGATCCCGAGACTATCGATGGATCAACGGACATTTAGAAAAACGTAAGATGGACGGATCAGGACTATGGTTGACGGTTCCCCACCCTTTTCAGAGATATGACTGGACTAGGTCCGCGCACGAGGAACAGGCCGCTCATTTCGCGATACGTGTCACCGAGGCAGCTGTCGACCAAAATCGATGGTTCTGGTCTAATATCCGCGACGATGTGACGCACGTGGTTGCTAACTGTCTAGTCTGTGCTGTCGACCGCGCACCCCTCCGTGGGCCAAATACGATAGTCCGTACAGAAGTCGAACGACCGTTTCAACGAGTTAGTATGGAGTCTATGGACACAACCGATATAGACGTGCCACCTGGCCCCAACCGCTGCGAATACTCCATCCTCTTGGTGCTGATCGATCATTTCTCAAAATATATCGAAGTCTATTCGTGTAGAACCCAAAAGCCCTCAGAGATAGCCACATACATCGACCGATTCCTCAATACCCACCTAGATACAGAGGAGATTCTAACCAATAACGGATTGAAATTTAGGGGTGAGGTGGAAGAATTGCTAATGCGTCGTGGCGTTACGCTCCGACACACTGCTCCCCATGTTTCCCAATCGAACGGGTTAGCAGAGAATGCGAATCGCATGATTAAAACAGCCCTCCGTAAGAACTTAGCGGCCCGCGACACGCGTCCGTGGCCCGAGGTAGTCTATCAAATCGTCGGAATTCACCGAGCCACCCCTCATGAGTCAACAGGGTTCACCCCCTTCCAGCTTCGAACTAATAGCCTCCCATGTATCGACAATCGGGGTACCGCAGAAATTGCCGATAAAGGGGGTGGGGACACGCGTGCGGCCCTTAAGGCCAAAGCCAAGAGATATGCGGATTTAATGGAAAGGGTCGTTCCTAAGCTGGCCCAGAAAAGACAGAAAATGACCGAACTGGCCCACGGTAGAAAGGTTCGTAGCTACGAGGCCCGGAACGGGAATGCGGGCCCACAACACCAATATAAGTTAGGGGATCTGGTGCAGGTATGCAAATGTGCACGCGACCACAAACTCGCTCCCAAGTTCTCCGACTGTTTCCGCATCGTAGAGCTTGGCCCTAACAGAGCTAACACGATGCGCATCGCGCCTGAAGCCAGCCCCAGCCATAGCTCTCTCCCCATCGTCTACCACACTTCCTACCTTCGTCCTCTTCCTCCTTCTAAGAACCTTAACCCATCTCTTTCTTCTTCATCCGACGCAGACAAGGAACTCGTTTCCTCTCCTTCGTCTGCATCCACCTCCCCCTCACCTTCGCCATGAGCTTTATCATTGAGCTAGCCATCCCTGCTCAGCTTCTTCAACCTTTAACTCATTTGCAATTCCGCCAAGTCGCGCATCCCCGTCTTAGTCTCGATCTTCTCCGATTTGCGCAACTCTTTGGCGACGGAGCTTGGTGTGCTGCTGTGGAGATCACCATATCAACCGATCGAGGTTCAACAGTCGTTTTAGCGGAAGCTTTGGGAGTTTGGCGCCTTTCGCGGCCGACTCAGAGCGACGTAACAGTGGTAGTAGCCTTCAGCGACGATTTGTGTACTATCGGCGTACAACGGCGCGACGCAGTGGTGACTGACCTTTATCGGTGGGGACAAGAGTTGGCAGCTGATTGGCGGCAACGACTGGCCCAGCCCGGACGACAAGTAGTGGGGACCAATTGTATCGACACCTTCTGTCTCCGGACCAGTGCCACTGATCGCGCCCCTCGCCCTCTTCCCCATGTCCATCCCTACCCTGAGCTCCGATGAATCGTTTCTCCACCTTCCCTCTCCCCTCCGACCTCCCGATCATCTGGCCATCCTGGGCAAACCCTCTCCTCACTCTTGAAATCCGCCCCTCCTCCGCCCTTCCATTTAGTTCTGCCGTTCGCAAGTGGTCTAAGTTTGCAACGATTAGTGTGTGTATGCTCACGATGAGGTGCCACTGGTCTCGCTACTATAGCAATCGCGAACTAGAGTACTCTCACGAGATCTTGTTGGTGCTAGCGCAGCTGTGGCCGAAAGAGTCTGATACCGACGGTACATTGGTAGGATTGTTGTGTGGAGAGATCACCAAGGGAGGACGAGCCACGGTCGTTTACGAACTCCTCACCTTTTTATCGAAGCTCATCGACGATCTACCGACAGACATCATCTCCTACAATCCAAGCGATCCGAAGCAGGCGGGACCTGAAACTCTGGAACGGAAGTTGACGCCAACCGTAATCTGGGCAAATTGTACGGAGGATTACGGGCAGTATCTGAGCGATCACGATCCGATGGCTTGGTGTTACTTGGACTTGGACGACCTTGCACCCGACAACTCCGATTTTAACGAGTTTTGGCAAGCGCATCGGAAGAACGGAGAGTTGCCATCAGACGATGATCCAAGTTGTATAGCCATCGCCGGACTATCGGAGGAGGAGCTAGAAGCCCATTCGACTTCCAAGGAAGAAGGAGAGGCATCAGCGCCTGAACCCCGGGAAGCCGTACAAGCATCGCCGCTCGTTCAAGGAGGATCGACCCTGAATCCCGCTGCCCCCTCGGACACTGTTAGTCGGCACGATGGCGCGCCAGCCTCCCGCAGGCGCCGCCGCCCTCGCTCACCTTCTCTGGCCGCCTCTGCCCTCTTCGCGCTTCGTCCCCGTCCTCCTCCCGGCCCGGATGTACCGTCCTCGTCCCGTCTGCCGCCGCCCCCTTGACTTCCTCCGCTTCCGACCTCTCCCCCATCTCGAGTTCCCCCTGAACTATCGTGTCTTCGCCAGCGAGTTCTTCTGTCACCACGTTGCCACTCGACTCCTTTGCACGGTCTTCCTCCATCAATCCCCCTCCTTCCCTCTCAATATCCTTCTCTTTAGTGCCGCCTGGACGCGGTTCAACCACATGGAGTTGTACTGCGTCATTTCCGACACCTTTCCTGCTATGGAGGACTACGAGTCTCTAAGAGACAATGTCCTTCGAACTATTCCCTCCCTATATCCCAATTACCTCCTTTCCCTGTCTCGACCCAATCATCGTTTCCCCCACGCACATCGGATCGTACATTTTGTCAATCTCGATGATGAAGCGGAGGATTATTTCCCTCCACTCCTACCCGAATGGCCCCGATCCCTCCCTCGTCCCCTCCTTGTTGACTACCGTCAGGCGGATTTCCAATAGCAAAGCAAGGGTGCAGAGCACACAGAGAATTCGCGAACGATGATGGCGTTACTTGGACAACCTCCGGCGGTTCCAGCAGCTCGAGCCAGCAGACTCACGAAAAAATTGCAATTGAAGTTGGCGTCAACATGAACTCTGGCTCGATTACCTACTCCATGCGAACATTCTCTCTCCTG
The DNA here is from genome assembly GCA_003427395.1 of Chara braunii. Classification (NCBI taxonomy): domain Eukaryota; kingdom Viridiplantae; phylum Streptophyta; class Charophyceae; order Charales; family Characeae; genus Chara; species Chara braunii. The sequence continues at coordinate 1,912,705 of BFEA01000017.1, read as the reverse complement.
ATACACTTGGTTCCTCATGCATCCTCTCATCCCCCTCTCTCCTTCTCCGCCATAGCATGCAATCAGGAGATCGCATAATTTTGGAACCCCCTGCACGTCACATATGTCACGTACTAGTTTCCGGATCTGCGCCATCTTTCGGACCCCTTCCCTTTTTGTTTTCCCTGCAGCCAGATGTGTACAGTCTGACCCCCCCCCGCCCCCCCCCTCTCTCCTCTCCCTTCCCCTCTCTGTCTATGCCCGATTAAAGGTACCTTGCGGGAATCTGACCGCTCCTTTTCCTTTTTTTGAAAATGCATGGGAATTTCGCGCGCCTTAGCGAGCACGCTTGGAATTTGGCTCGACAGTTAGAAATCCCAGAATTATCGGAATACCGCCCGACCTTCCGCGCGCGAATGTTCTCGGCCTCGACCTTGAAGACTCTTGCAAATTCTTGTACAAATATGGATCGACAGAAGATTTTTTTTTCCCGTGCTTGTTTTGCACGCGGATATGGTACTTTCAATTTTGAATAAGCATAGGATTGGGAAAAACTACAACTATTTTGGTGCCCATTTCCCTCGTGCTGACCGGCGTCATGCAAGCAAGCTCCCACCTCCTTCCTCCCTTGCGTTCCTCTTCGCGCGCACACGCTTTCTCGCCCCCGCCCTCTGTAATTGTTTTTCCCTCCCCTTTCTCAGCGGGCGCCTTTTTTTTTCTTTCTCCTTCTTGATCATCTGAATCTTGGACCCGTTTCGTGCTATCCTTCGCGCTCCTCTTCTTCCCGCTCTCGGATCCGCGCTCGAAAACCCAGTTGATCCTCTTTTCCCATCTAACCAAGGAGAAGCGTCGTGCAAGTTCTTACTGCACGACGATTTTGATTGGCTGAGGTCGAGTTAGGAGGATCAAAATGGCTTTCGATAGCGGCCATTTTCAAACTATCCTATGCCCTCCTTTGCCTCACCCTTCACCCTCCTCCGCATCTTTCTCCCCTCTCGCAACTATAAATTCGGTCGGCACCCCCGCAAAACTCTCTCTCTCAACTCATCGGCCATCTTCCGGGAAGTAGTGGCTACGTAATGTGTACGGTGCGAGTCGGAAAGTCCTGACGAGCCGACTGTAGACTGGTTGGCGGTGCGCTAGATCGCCACGACGGACTGTGGGATTCGGGCAAGCCACATCGAGACTAAGTTGGCGGGGTGACGATCCCAGTGGTGGAGGATGATGCACGACGACCGGGATCGTTGGCGTCAGAATGCGGACAAGTAATCTAGGTTGAGTGTACTACTGGCTCGAGGCCGGGTTAGAATTTAATGGCAAGTACGCCCTCTTGGCTGCGACTGTATTCTTTGGTGTGACTTTGCGGCGGTAAAGTCGAACTTTCTTCCATTCCTTGATCTCTGTGTAATTTTTTTTCTAATTTTTATTCCTCCTTCTCTCTCTTCTCCTTCGATTGTGAATGGTTCTATGTAATAAGCCAGAGATTGGCGAGTGATGGAATGAGTGTGATGACTGTATTCAAATGGTTTCTTTCGGAAATCTTACATTAGTTTCCTGGGCAGTCCCCCGAGCTATTGGATTTTGTCTTGTGAACGGTGGATGCGCGTGTATCGATCATCAAGGATTCTTCCCTTGACGTCAACCTTATTGGGAAATTGCATGATTGTCATTTTCCGCACCTTCCACCGTGAATGCATGTGCAGAAGATGAGAGTGAACGAGTACGAAACCCATCTTGATTAGGGCGAGTCGATAGCAGGGGCAATGTTGTTGGGATTTGGAAAATGCAAGAATGCTTTGATTTGTGATTATCGAAGGAAAGTTGCGAGTATGCGACGCATGATCCAAGTATAAAAATAGTGGTTGTGTCTCGCCCCACATGAGTTTTCCTTTCTCTTTCTCTGAACCCTCTGTTCCTCGTGTCTGGCCTTTCCGATTGGATTGCTAGGATTGCATGCACACGATGAATGATTAAGATATTCCTGATTGTTTGCCATGTGGACTAACGGGCTCAATCCGACTAGGCGCCAGCCTCCTGTAGCCCCTCTTCGTCCCTTCCCGTATAACGAGGGTATGACGCGAATCTGTGAGTGGGACATACGAGAAGCCGTCGCAAAGATCGGTGGGCAGTATTATTTCCCTCCTGAAAATCGGTGCTCTGGGTTCGTAGGCGCTGGGTTTGTCATTGTGGATACGCACTCTCCGCCATACTCGCTGCTACTACCCTTAACGAGTTGATCGTCATCCCGTGGTCGGCAGTGGCACCCCATTGGCCTAACACCTTGTGTAGTGATTGCCAACGTCTCGATCACTACCAATCGAAGGGGTTCCATTACCGAATGCGGAACGAGGACGAGCACAAGAAAAGGGCCACGCGATTGAGACCGTCCACGTCGGATTCAGAATTGTGTGTAGCACGCGAAAACGGGATACTAAACACGTGCCTGCTCCCTTCCACTCCAAACGACGAGCCGTGGCCAGGTGGGAAGTCCGACAGTACTTTTTAGATTGAATTCAAAACTTCCCCCGCGTCACGAATTCCGCGCGTGGTGAAACCCGCCAGATCGCTCACTTCATCAGACCAACACGGGGGATTTCAGTTCCGTCTTAGTCCCCACACTCAATTTTCCAAAAATCCTTGGCACACCCCATCTTGCTGTTTTTCGGGGCCTCCTTTCCGCACCCTTAGCACTCCGAACGGAAGACAGCGCAGGGCGTGAGGTTGCGCGTCACATCTGTGTGATTGTACTGAAATGCTAGGGAAAGTGAGGGGAATCTTCGTTGAGCTCTGGGAGGGGCTGCATGGGGCCTGAGGAGGGGCAGGTGCTTTGTGCCACATCGCAGGATCGTTCGTATGAAGCTGACGACGATTGTATTTCAGCCATTTTGGGTATTAAGGAGGTTGTAACTCGCCGCGGGGAGCTTGAGGATGGGCAGGGTTCTTGCGGCGAATCGGAGGAGGGCTTGCTTGTGGGTGATGAGTATTGCCCTCGGCGGGGAGGAGGGGTTGTGGCCATGTGTGATAACAACAACAACAACAACAACAACCACAACTGGAATATGGACGATGAACTTATGTTGTCTGTGGCACAGGGCGTAAAAAGCAAAAAACGGTGGAACGGGAGAACCGATTTTGAACTGCTGCGCGTCAGAAAACGACGTTGATCTCAACAACAACGACGACAACAACGAGTCAGCCAGGCGACAACATGACTGGGGATCACAGTGATTGCGACACCAGATTTAATAACGACAATACAGCCGGTGATAACGGAATAACAAGTGAGAATGGGCAGTCTCTTCCCTTCTTTCCCCACTCTCCCCTGTTCATTTTTTGCTGGTGTTTTTTGGGGGTGGATCAGGGGTGTGGGCGAGTTGGGTGGATGATTGGAAGGTTTGGTAAACGGGAGGACTGTGCGGGAACGTTGGAAGTTGGATGGGGGCGCGAAGGGGTGGGTTAGGGACGATCGTATAGGGTAGCAAGTGAGTGGTTGGTTCTAGCGTGCTCTTTCTGGATTACGTGGTGACTGCTCAGATTTGGCTTCTCGATCTGCCATGTGGATTTGGTAAACTGATATGGAAACCTCAACCTTGTGCGGCTCTTTAGGATRTAGGATTTCGCCATGTGGCWRGGCAGATRGCGCAGTGTGGAAYTGCCATCGGGAATAGGCATCAGGGCGGCCTATGCGACTTGTTGTGTTCTGCCACGTGGCTGTTTTGCTAGGATTTCTCCACCCCCCTTTCGATGAAGAATCCACATGTATCCTTGCCTTCTCTGATTACCCCTCCTCTTGCTTCATAAGCTTTTTAGGGTAGGCATTGATCTTGCGTTTCGAAGGGTGGTTGTATCAATTGATCTTCTATTCTCCCTGCTGCTGATTGCCTCTCCTCCTCATGGCGCGGTGAGGTTTTATGTGGCAAATGATGAGGAGCTCAGAGTAGGGATAAGATTTTGGATTGTATCAATTGGTGTTCTACTCTCCCTACTGCTGATTGCCCCTCCTCCTCATGGCACGATAAGGATTTATATGGTAGACAATGAGGAGCTCAGAGTATGGGCATGATTTTGGATATAACTTTGGATTACGATGGGCAGTTAATCCCCTCAGGTGAGGGCAATCAATGCTGCTCATCAGTTGCCTGCCATGCTTGCGTGTCGATTTCGATGACCGCTCAGATGACCGACACGTGGCAGGCCTAACATGAGTTTGAAATGTTCCTATAACAATCATTTTACATGTCAAGGGACGCTGGACCCGTTTTCCAGCAGGTGCTGCTCCCCCCCAATAGATGGAGCCTCCCCGAGCATGCTAGTGGTGTCTGCTCTTATCAGCACCCCTAGCATTCACTCGGGTTGTTTCTTCCAAAAA
>BFEA01000017.1:1873084-1883664 GCA_003427395.1 Chara braunii | reverse complement strand
TTTTTTTTTTTGTTTCTGTGATGTCCTACCGGTTGTCCGAGGCTCGTCCATAAAGTTCGCGGCTCGGGAATCATCGGGCTACCGGTAGTCCGAGCTTCGGACTCTAAAGCTGAGCGAGGTACTGGTGGTTTAACCTTTCTTAGGCAAAAATGAAAACCGGTTTGCGGGTAGATTAGGGATTTTGGGTTCCTAAGCGTTAGGGTGGGTAGTGGGACCTAGAAATTAGTACAAAGTTACAAATTAATACAAACCTTAAACCACTGCAGTACTTCCTAAAGTCGTGCCCTTTAACGCTACGCGATTTAAGGAAACGTACGGGCCACTACAGGAGTGCCCAAATTCATTCAACTAGAAACGTTTCTACTCTATTTTTTTCCGCCGCCGATAGCTGGGCCGAGTACTGGTGGTTTAAACCACCAGTACTTGGCCTACCTATTGATGCCGAGGCGGGAAACGCCCTTCGCACCAAGTTTTGCCAAGCCGCCGCCACGTCGTTTCGGTTTTCTTCTGGCTGGCGCCTCCAGCCATTGTGGTCCGGTAGCCCGAAGCACATCAGCCGCGGCGCGTTAACGGGAAACGCCCGCGGCCGATGTATGGGCCAAGTATTGGTGGTTTAATTATGAATTTTTGTTGTCGTGATTTTTACGACATTTGTAGTGCATCGGCTTTAGAAATTAGTCAAAAGACTGAAAACCCTAAGTAGTAGTATTTCCGTTGCGGATTTTTTGGTGATTTTTTAGAGCAGAAATCAGGGATTCGGTAGTGTTTTTCCTTTTGGACGTCGGTGGTTTTCCACAGGGGAGGGGCTCCCCCCGATGACACCCCTGAATCTGCAGCTCTCTAACATGATTGTGTTTCTGCCTTGGGCAGTGGGTCGTAATAAAACTACTGTTTCTTTGTTAAAAAAGAAAAAAAAGAAGGAAAAGAACAATTTCCCACACAAAAAAAAAAGTGCAGAGACTCTGAGAGACTTGGAAACCCTACCAATGGGCGTACCAATGGGCGTATAGCTCAGTTGGTACACCCCTGGACTGTTGAAAAACAGACTCAAGTTCGAATCCAGATACCTTCAGACGAAGAGAATAAAATCATTTAGAGGTGCCTGGGTCCGGTCAGTCCAATGATGTCATCTAAAGGCCATCGCCCTTTTTTAACAAAAAAAAATAAAAAAAAATTGGAAACCTGGAGCCACCTGGAGCCACAAAAACAGACAAGGAAACAAACAATGAACTTCATAAATAGAACAGAGGTCGGCGAGACTTGGGGCCTCACTGCACTTTTTTTTTTTTGTTTTTTTTTTGTTGTTGTTGTTCCCCTGGAGGGGAGGAGGGCTGTGCCACACTCGGCTGCAGTGCAATACAGAGGCAACGCTGGAAGGGTCGAGCAGGCAAGCCTACTCATATGACCCCTCCGTAGCCCAGAAAAAATAATTTAATATCGTGTGGTCCGATGGACCACGGATCAGATATTAAACTGATCAGAACAGATACTACGGATCAGATATTAAACTGATCAGAACAGATACTACGCTTGATCTTAGCCAAAGACAAAAAAATATGGCACTGTTATCTTTCCACGTTGTAGCGGAAGATTCATTCTCATTTTGCACATTTGGAGAGTAGCGCAGCCAGGACCTTGGAAACAATTAGCCACAAAAACAGACCAGTAAACAAGCAATGGAGTTTGCACAGGGGCCATGCTAATCTTCCTTGTCTGTATGACCCCAAGGACAGCACAGCAGTTCATAAATAGAACAGAGGGAAATACCCAAATAACTTGAAATAAGGGCATACTGACAGTAGGACCTTTCCTGGGTGCATATAACCACTTTTCCAACGTGACCTGGATGAACCTGACAGAAATTACGCCCAAAGAGGAGAGAAGTGGAAAAAGTCCCTGTGTGAGTGTTGTGCCCTACCAACCGAAGAATTATAAAAAGACTTTCATCGTCTTCGTCTTCGTCGTCATCTTCGGCTTCTTTTTTTTTTTTTTTTTACATCAACAAACAACCCCTGAGATATCTTGAGGTGCTGGTATAGGCAGACCGCTAAATACACCGAAGGAAGACCACATGAAGACCACAATAAGTGTATACCTAGATTTCCTCAAAGGGAACGAGTGACAACTCGTGTGAACGGATTCGGCTCTTCACTTATTATTTGAGACCTTATATCCTCTCACGTGAAACTTTCTTTCTTCTCAACGAGCAATCATAAATTTTCCCACAAAGCGGAACGAATACTTTTTTCTGCAATTTACACCATGGGTTCCCTTATAGGAAACGAGCCACAGCCGTGTAAACCGACGGCTGTACGCTTTTTGGACCTACATCTCCTCGGGAATCAACTCCACTTTTCCACAGAGTGGAAGCAAACACTTTTTCTGCACTTCCCACCCTAGGTTTCCTTAAACCACCAGTAGTACTTGGCCCAGCTATCGACCGCAGAAAGAAATAGAGTAGAAAGTACTAGAAACATTTCTAGTTGGATGAATTTGGGCGCTCCTGTAGTGGACCGTACGTTTTCTAAAATCGTGTTCGGCTGTACGCTTATTTGAACCTACATCACCTCTCAAGTCGAACTAACTTTCTACTCAACGAGCAATCACCACTTTTGCACAGAGTGAAAGGATGACTTTTTCTGCACTTCCCACCTTAGGTTCCAGTGGACCAGGGGGCATGAAGGTTGGGTTTATGTTGAGGACCGCACGAAGGAAGACACCCCTATTGGGTGGGTACGAAAAAGAACTGGGGAACCGGATTGGGAGATGCGCAGCCCGAACGCATGGATCCCCCCGGCTCCGGTGGAGGAGAAGGTGCATGAGATACAAGCGAGCCCCCCGCAGGGGAGCCGGGAGAATTCAGGTTGGAAGACGGTGGGGAAGAAAGGAGGGAAGGAAATCTGGGTCCAAAAGCAGCAGGCGGGACCTGGGCTGTTGTGGGATGACAATGACAGTTCCCGCATCCCAAGGTCTGCTGCTGAGCGGTACATTCAGGAAGAGAAAGATACAGATGGCACCAGGGACCAAGGGACGCACCTAACCCCCTCAGGGAAGATACAGCAGAACAGGGCCGAGGTCGCAGGGGAACAGAGCACACGGGCAGGGGAGTCATCAATGCAAGCTTATGTAACAAACAGCCCCCCTAAGCGGTTGGAACAGGAGGGAGCAGAGGGGCAGCCAGAGGGACATGGAGGTTGAGTCGGGGCCGCTAGGGGTGGCAAAGACGGGTAACCAGCCGGTCCGCCAGATGGTAGATACCGACCCCTTCCATGCGGCTTTTGGACCAGAGCCAATGGATGTTGACCCTCTTCCGGACAACACTACCGCAGGGTTTGGTCCCGGAAAGAGGCCCGGAAGGTGAGGAGGAGGGGGCACTGCCGCTGCACCTGATCGTGGAACAGAAACTGGTTTCCATTGCGGACTGGCTGATGGAGAATTTGAAAGCAAAACGCGACCCCCTCACCGACGATTTCTGGGATAAGACGTACCTGGATTGATTCCCAATGCTTAACACAAGCGCCTCGCTCAAAAACGTACTGGAAAATGGATTGCAATTGGGGGTGAAGTGGACTGAAGCATGGCACAGATTGGCCACAATTGTGTTTGCACGATTTCAACCACTACACGCAGCAGCAGCAAAGGAGGCAGAGCAGGGTGGAGTCCGAGCTGCGACAGCGAATGAACAGACCCGGAGAACACAAGACCCCCCGGTTCTGCAGCCACCAGCCTCGCCGCCAGGCCGAGACCCTCCGGACCCAGATGAGAACGCGCCACTGGACCTGGTGTGAAGAAGAAAGCTTAGGCACCTGGTCGAGATGAGCCGGGATACTGGCTCCCTGTCGCAGGCGGCCATGATACTCGTCCCCGTTCGGAAGAAAAATGGGAAACAGGAGGTGGGCTCGTCACCGGTGGCGAATGGCAGACGGGGGGTGTCACGTTACAAGGTTGGTCGTCGTTTTGGGCGGAACCACAAAATAGTCAGTCTGAGGCAGCAGCAGGAATTCTGCAAATGCAGCTGGAATCCCACATCGCGGATACCTCACCGCCAGGGCCACAAGCTATGGCCTTGATTACAACAGGCCCCAGCAAAATAACGCAGAGGGATGTCGATATACGTTTTGACTCAACCAAGGAGGCGGGCCTGAGATGGCATACCCACGCCCAGGAAACTCACCTGATGGACACCCCGGAGCACAACCGCACCCATAAAATGATCTGGCCACAGAAGGCCTTCAGGGCCCATGCCCCGAAACCAGGGAGTGCAGGGGTGACCATCTGGATTCCCCCGCAGTCCCGGGCAGACCCCGTGCATTGGGCGGTAGACCAGGAGGGAGGTCGATGGGTTTCAATCGTGGCCGCGTTGGAACTTGAAATTGTATGTATATTGTGTATCTATACCCCCAATACTGTGAGCGAGAGAAAAATGTTGTTTGAGAACCTTACAACACAAATCCCGAACGGGGTTCCGATCATTATAGCAGGGAACTGCAACGCAGCCCCTGACCGCTCGATGGATAGATGGCGGACAATGCTGGACACCCTCCCCTGCCCCGATGTATGTGGAGGAGGAGGAGCGGATAATTAGGGATTTATGCCTTTCACTACACGTGTTTGACTCCTTCTGGAAGCTCAACCCAGATACAAGGTTCTATTCATGCCTACAAAAGACCAAGACCGAAAGCTGGTTGAGATCCAGGATCGACTTAGTCTTGGTCTAGGAAAATCTGGGAAGGTCTCTGCTTCTAGCAGCAATTTTACCAAGTAGCCCCTACCCGGGCCTTGATCACAAAATGTGCACGGTCATTTTGTACTTCCTCAAGAAACCCAATCGCAGAGCTGGCTTTTATAAACTCAATGCGTCTATCTTGCAGAAGCAAACCTTTCAGCGTTATATTACGGACTGCTGGACGTTTTGGCACACGCAAAGGCAACACATTCAACAGAAAATAGACTGGTTTAATAACGGTCTGTTCAATCTGGGTAGAAAATGCCAAGAATATTCTAAACTTTTAGCAGTCAGGAAGCATAAGCAGGAGATGGAAATTCACCAACAACTGCAGCAACTTGAGCACCAGGATCAGTCCAACAACTCACACAGTGTTCAACACACACATCCAAAAGAGTATTCAGAGATACATGTGCTGCAACAGCGACTCCAAACCTTTGCCACACAACACTGGGAGGGCACACATATAAGAGGACGACTGTCACAACATCGAACGGAAGGAACAATGGATAAACGCTCATGCAGAACAACCATAGAAGCGGTATATGATCCGCAGAGTGGACACCAAAATATTATCAACTCCTCCCCCCATTGCACGCAGATAGCAAGGTCCTTCTTCAAGGACTTGTTTACTTCAAGGTGCGCCCGACGGGAGAGGGATGTTAGGGAGAAAGAAATTGAGGACTTACTGAAACCATTGAAGAAGGCCCTGACGGACCAGCATCCCCTACCCAAGGAAGAAATCTGGATGGCGATGATGCAGATGGATGAAAAGAAGACGTCGAGCATAGATGGGCTCCCTAAGGAGTTATGGGAGACCTTCTGGACCCAGAGGGCCCTGGACCTCATGGAGTTCTATCGTCATGTGTGGGAAACAGGGCGGATGGGGGAGTTAGTAGGGCAGGGCATTCTCACCTTGTTGCACAAAAAGGGGGACAAAATGGATATCAGGAACTACCAGCCAATAAGTTTGCTTACAATTGTTTATAAAATGCTAGCAAAAGCCCTAGCGAATCGTATGATCCCAGTCTTGGACGATATTCTTCATCCGACATAGACCAGGTTTGCCAAAGGGCGTAGATCCAGGACAACATCCTATTAGCTAACGAACTTCTCAAACTAACAAGGCAAGACAAGCAGAATGCGGCCGTGGCCTTCATTGACTTCGAAAAAGCTTCCGGCCACGTGGACTGCCTCTTTATGGACAGATGTATGGAAAAAATGAACATCGGGCCTGTTTTCCAACGCTGGACCAAAATATTGCATCATAATGCTACCACGAGTGTCCAAGTTAATGAAAGGATAGCATTGGCCTTCCCGCTGCAACGGTCGGTCCGCCAGGGGGACCCTTTGGCACCCTTCCTGTTTATAATCGTGATGGAGGCGTTGGCAGCGAACCTCCGCGCCTACAAGGACATGAGGAAGTTGCAGATCTCGCCCATCCTTGAAGATGCAATTCCTGTATGTTCCATGTTCGCAGACGACCTGACAGTCATGGTGCATGCCACCGCAGCAAACATGGAAGAGATCAGGAGACTATTCAACCGGTTCACATTGGTCTCAGATATAACCGTTAACTTGGGGTGGTGGATCCACCATCAAGGGGTGTGCCCCCCGGAGTTGCCACGGGTCAAGCGGCTCCCGAAAGGGGCCCCATCTAGGTATTGGGAATTATGTTGACGGAATTAGTTAAGCTTGCATGGAACTGTGAGTGCATCCTTAAACCACCAGTACTTCCTAAAGGCGTGCCCATTGACGGCACCACGATTTTAGGACACGTACAAGAGCGTCCAAATTCATCCAACTAGAAATGTTTCTACTCTATTTTTTTCCAAGGCCGATAGTCGGACCAAGTACTGGTGGTTTAAGCCCATTTTAGAAAAATTGGTTCACTGAAAAGATCAACACACCTCCCTAATCCATAGGGCGCTCGCGATCAACTACACAGTGCTGGCAGCCCTTTGGTACAACTCTGCAATTTGGGCGCTCAGTAAAGAGGCCGTCCGATGGCTAAAGCGGCAGTCAACGGCCCTGCTATGGAGAAGCAATGGTGAGCTCACGAATGTTATTAGCAAGGTGGCCTGGTCATCGGTGATCCAACCCAAAGACAAAGGGGGCCTGGGGATTCTAGTCCCGGATACCAAGATCACAACATTAATGGTTCAATGGGTTAGGAGACTGCTCTTCACTCAACACCTCCCATGGTATGCCCTAACGCTAGAACAAATAGCTAGATTGGCCCCATAAGCACCGCAGGGTGTTAACCCATTAACCTGGCTGACAGATCGTTATTGGACTATACCATGGCGCCCTCGAGCTGGTCGAGGCTTAAACTGAGACATAATCGGCAAGGACTTAGCCAGGGACAACTTCCAGGCCCGGGTTCTAAGGGCCTGCCGCCAACTCCCGCTGCCTGATAAACCCCCACTGACTACGTGGGAGGACGTGATGCGTCAGCCCCTTTTTGGGAACAGGAAGATTACAAACCAGTGCGGCAGGGTGTATTGCAGCTCAGACACCCCGCGGTGAGGGGCTGGAAAACAGTGCCGCAACTGAGGGTCATACGAAAGCACTATCACAATGTCGAAGGCACATGCGGACGAAACAGATGTTAACCACTTCCACTTAAGCAAGGATAATGTGCTCAATCGGTACACCCCAGAGGATGAGATGGTGGAGGAGTGCGAACCTTGACAGGATCTGCGTGCTAAGGGATAAGGATATGTGAATCGCATACGAGCCAAATATCCCCATGGCAGAGCTCCCCTTTGACCCCGAGGAGTGGCAGTGGAGCCCTACACGAAAAATCAGGTCGGCGGAGAATGTATATCTTAATCGTGAAGGCTACGTAGCGGCTGCTGCAACGAAGGTGAACATAAAAGAAACAGTGAAGGCCCCATGGAGATCTCATTTGAACGTATGGATTGAGGCGATCTGCCCGATCCAATGGTTCACCACCATAAGGTCTAGGCCAGAAAAGATGGCCTCACTGCAGTGGCAGAAAGAGCATTTCTGCCTGCCCACCAACGACTGGTTGGTGGATCGTATATATCTAGAGCAGAAGGGGTGGGCACTACCATGGTGTAAATCGTGTCACACCGCCTTCCCCCCCCCCTAGGATTCCGAAAACCATAGAGCACATCCATGCAATGCCCGATGGTTGTCCTCACATGGCAATGGTAGGATCTGGACCCTGTTGGGCACAGGGTCCACCTGGCCATGGGATTGAAGGGCCATTTTATGCAAGGCATGGACCTCGCCCATGGACAACACTTTTGAAAACAACATGTTTAAGATAAGGAGGAGAGCGGTCATGTGGACCCTCTGGAGGAAACGTTGTATACATGCCATGGAGGGGGTCCCCATAGGTGGGAAGGAGGTAACATACATGATAAAGCAATATATACAACAAGAACTCGTGTTACAGTGGCAAAAAGTAAAAAACAAACTGGAGTTGTTTCACTCATCAGAAAACATAATACAAGCAATTCATCAATTCTCTGGGGACTGGTTGGGCAGTGAGAACAAGGGCTGGATCGCCTTCGTCAGATGGGACGGCAGGCCCGCCCAGGAGTGTAACCAAGAAGAGTTCAGCAGAGACTACTGTATCTGCTTCAGAGACTGGACTACGGTGGGTCAGGAGATCCTGCTTCGACCACCTACAGAATTTCCCAACCCCTTCCCGCACCACCAGCTGGCAATGGTGGACGTGCAATGGTACGGAGCAGATTGAGCAAGATCACAGGTTGAAGGGACCAAGTAAGGACGGGGCAGGTCTACAAGCAGGATATGGAAGACACCCGCATCATATTAAACGAGCGGTATAGGGCGGGCTGGTAGCTGGTCATGGGAGGCCGTGTTATTCAGAAGAAGCAGGGCTTAGCTGCTACGGAAACAGGAGTGATCTAGCGGCCTGGTACAGGCCAAAGAGGCGGCTCCATGCCCCAAAGTGTACTGTTGTCAAACACAATTATCATTAATCCTGCGCAGTCAATACCCTGGGAATAAAAAAGGTTTCCTTAAACCACCAGACTTTAACCCAGCTATCGGCCACAGAAAAAAATAGAGTATAAACATTTTTAGTTGGATGAATTTGGGCGTTCTTGTAGTGGCCCGTACGTTTTCTAAAATCGTGCTCGCTTATTTGAACCTACACTGCCTCTCAAGTCAAACCAACTTTCTCCTCGACGAACAATCACCACCACTTTTCCACGAGTGGAAGGAACACTTTTCCCGCACTTCCCACCCTAGGTTTCCTTAAACCACCAGTACTTGGCCCAGCTATCGGCCACGGGAAAAAATAGAGTAGAAAGTTAGAAGCATTTCTAGTTGGATGAATTTGGGCGCTTCTGTAGTGGCCCGAACGTATTCTAAAATTGTGGCTCCGTACCGGTTTCCTTACAGGGAACAAACGACAACCAAGTAAACCGATTCGGTTGTACGCATATTTGAACGTACAATTGCTCTCAAGTCCCTCTCAACCTCTCAAGTCAAACTAAAATGTCCTCCACGAGCAACCAACACTTCTAAAGAAAGTGCAACGAACGGAAAACGTTTCCCTGACGTGACACTAGCCAAGTATCCACGCGATGGATGCTATTCTAACTTCTAAGGGCAAACTCACACTGCCATCTTTTTTCTTGCTTCTGGACGTCATCGCGGTCACATACATTCAGGTATGGCCGTAGTCGAGACACATTTAGGAAAGTACAAGTATGCAGGATACAGGTCAGACTTCTTCTAATCTATAAAGAACAGCCAGTCATTACAGCTGCATTTGGGGCACCATTCAGTCTAGATACAGCCATAATGACCATGCATTTTCTTTTTATTCCAGTGAAGACGCTAGTCAGGATCACCGATTGCAAGTTTCAAACCACCTTACCAGTGAAGACGCTAGTCAGGATCACCGATTGCAAGTTTCAAACCACCTTACCTTTCGGGAGGCTTCGTTATGACATGCAGTCGTTAAACCTCTACGGAGGGGTGGTTTTCTGAGAAAGCGAGTGGGTGGCTTCGTTATGACATGCCGTCGTTAAACACGTACCGAGCACCGAGGAGAGGGGGCGCAACTCTGTTTCAAAGTGAAGTTTACTCTTTTGCTTCCATCCCAGCACCTGATTCCAAAATGACAGTTCTTGCCAAAAGTTTGGCGGCTGTACCGTTACTATCTTTGCACATTCTAAGCACTGGGATATCACACAATTCACCTCTCCAGCTAGAATGTGGAAGATAGTGTTTTAGAAAAAGATACAGCCGCCATAATTTTGTATTTTACGGCGTTTCAGGGTGAAATTTACGCATCTGGTGAGCGGTGCAGCGAGGCGCATAAAGTAAAATAAAAGGGATAGCTACTGTCTCCTCTCTGTCCAAATTTTCCGGCACGACAAAGGGATCTCTACCGTCCCTCAACTTGTAGATGCTTAACAGTAAGACAAAAGGATCCCTACTGTACGTGTCTTCTGAAGTGTATTCGGTCTTTGGCTTCCATCACAGCTACCAAATCCGACCGCCTATGGGTGCACAAGTGTTTGGTTTTCGCCCCGGTAGATGTGTTATACACCATTTTTTTCCTAAAAGAAATTAGAACCCTTACTCATCTATTTTTTCTCAGTAGAACTTCCCAAAAGTCCAAAACCCTAAACCCCAATAACAGAAGTTTTGACCAATCGAGCAAGTTAATAAAACATGCAGTTGGCTAAATCCTATTCCGTTCTGCACTGGGACACTTACTGAAAGACAAAACGATCCTCAGAAAACAACGAGCTCATCACTCACACACACACATATGCATACACACACACACACACACACACACACACACACACAGAGAGAGAGAGAGAGAGAGAGAGAG
>BFEA01000017.1:1829790-1843681 GCA_003427395.1 Chara braunii | reverse complement strand
GACGGGCGGCAGGGACGTTCAAATGAACACAGAATACTGTCCTACATATATGCAAAATACACTGGACCTCAGCATGAGGAGGAGGAGAATTGCTGCACATAAATCACACAATCGGAAGGAGAAAAATTTGGGCATAAGACGAGTGCAGCAGGGCATCGGATTTGTTTCGGGTTACGGGTTCCATAAGGAGAAAATTGGAAAAAAAGCTAAAAAAACAGAGGGACGAAGTTCGATCCCTCCCTGGGCATCGGATTTGTTTCGGGTTACGGGTTCCATAAGGAGGAAATTGGAAAAAAAGTTAAAAAAAAACAGAGGAACGAAGTTTGATCCCTCCCTTCCCCCCTTCCCCCAGCCCGAGGTGTGGAGAAACAGGACGTCAGCTTACCTGTCTTCATGATGAAGATTTGCAACAATTGCTGGGATGCACTTCACGAAAACTTCCCGAGAGAGCTTGCCGAACCGCCACGCAAGGACTTCAATTGCCACTAATGCACTCTGTTATAAGTTGCAGATGAGCAAGTCAACAGCGCACTGATTAGCCGAAAATTATCCGCAAAAGCAATTCTACTGTGCACTGTTCGTTTGCCGCAAAGCTTCGGCAAGCTCTTCCACTGCTCTTCCAACCTGAAGGCTTTTCATTCAGCCATTGTTTACAACATGGCGTCAGGAAAACGGAAATTAACAGAAAAGTGGTAGTGAAATATAGAAAGAATAAAACGAGAATGAAATTATTGAATGGGCGAGCACGTTTTTGACACCGCCAGCTTTGGCGATTTTTTTTTTTTTTTTTGGCTGTGACAAATGCCATGAAAATTTATGCATGTGTATCTTACATGATAGAGATTATTAGAGAATCTACAAATAAAGTTTGAAAAGATAATAATTTTTTTCATGCCCCGAAATAAAGGAAAACCAAAAAGTGAAAAGAGAGAAAAAACAAATTACTGAGTGGGCAAGCAAGTTTTGACACCACCATCTTTGCTGATTGTTTTTTTTTTTCTGGCTCAACAGAATAGCTTCAAAATTAAGAGGGACATACCTTACATCACAAAGAACTCACCAAAAAAAATCCAGAAAAAAAAATAAATTTTTAGGTGCCAAATATTTTTTTGTGGGGTCCGAACCCCTTCACAGGTTCGGGCCCCATACGAGGACCCGAACGCCCCACGTTCGGGGGTCAGCTTAGGGGCCTCCGTACGTTCGGCCTGGCAACCCTGGTATGTATAATATAATCCATAAGTACACAGCCCGTTTGGCTGAATGGTACACCCATGAACTGTTGACAAACAGACTCGAGTTCAAATCCATACGGAATCAGAGGAGGGAAATAAATATAGTCTTAAAGTTTAAGCTAAGATTGGCGGGCCAAGCGGACTAGCTCGGTTGGTAGATCACGTAAGTGGCATTCGGGAGGTTGTGGGCTCAATTCCCATGTCATCCATTTCACTCCCCATGCCCTCCTGCCGCACGCTTCGGGTTCACCAGCGGAGATAGATGGCTTTGCTCCCCCTGGCAGGTAGTGGTGGGTTGTTGCCGGCCTTCCATCCCGTGCCAAGGGTTAGAGGCGGGGGTACTGCTCCCCGCACAGAGCAGAATTGAGGACCAACCCGAAGGGGACAGGCCCAGCTTCGGTGCATAGATGTGGACTACTGTCCTTAGGGCACAAGCTCCCTGCAGCAAAAGAAATGGACAAAGCGATAGACGTAGGTAGATAGGTAGGTAGTGGGAGATATGATGAAAGAAAAATATAGAGTAGTTACCTGACAGTACTTGAAAAAAAAAAAAAAAAAAAAAAAGATTGGTTGCCCAATTGGCAATTCAATGCATTCCCTGCACCACTAACTAAGATTGGATTGACTGGAACTAGTAAGCAATCTCATTTTTGAAGATTCCAAACATGCGGACATGTTGCGGAGGTCGCATTCCTCACCATGTCGTCTGTCCGTGCCTGCGGAACTGAAGCATGAGACTTGGGAGAGTGGGTGGGTAGGGCAGAGGAGAGGGAGACAAACGGGGGAAGGGGGGGGGGGAGGAGGCGGGGTGCAGCAGATATGGCAGCTGTGACCGCCTTGCTTTCCATCTGCAGGCACACGACAGGATGAACGTCGTTTACTAAATGAACAGGACAACCAAACCAGTAGAATTTTTATTCCGAGAAACCGCAAGAAGCAAGCAGATTGGCAGCAACAGATTGACTGTGGCTTTGAACAATGAGGAGTTCGATGAAGGGAGGCACACCTGTCTCGTTGCCACCGACGAATCTGCTTTCGGGCCATGCAGAAGCTTAGCAATGTCAGCAGCCAAGGAAGTATAGAGTTTCCCCTCGGCTTCTCTTTCCTGTTCCGATTGTGCAAGCCGGTTTCTTCGCCTCCGCCTTGACTGAGATTCCTTCTCTTGCTCCTTCAAAGTTAGCGCAAACATGGATAACACCTGCGCGGCAAACAAAAAAATAAAAAAATCCAGAAAAGATCACAGTCAGCTTTCCTTCTCCTCTGGTTGGATAGAACACAGTACTACAGACAGACATTTGTTAATAAAGAGATCATACGCTCCGACTTCAACCCCTTAAATGATTCTGTAAGGCTAGGTACCCCTCCCTCCCCCCCCCCCCCCCCCCCCCCCCCCCCCCCCCTCTCTCATCCCACCTACGAACGATATCATACATCAGTGGTTCAAGCGGGACTTCGTTATGGTATGATTTTGTTCATTGTGTCAAAATGAGAAGTAGTGAAGGGCCCTGCTATATCCAAAATAATGCATTTGGTGGATGCCTTGGCATTGAGAAAGAAAGGACACAATGAAAGGCGACGACAAAAACAAAGAACAAGAAGAGCTTCTGAAGAACGTGGAAAAAGAAAAGCCATTTACCCATAGGTGCCCATAGGGAACAAAAGCGGAGACAACACATAGAAGCCAGTTCAAGCCACAATGAAAATTATTTATAAAAAAAAAAAATCACACCCCACGCACCCCTAAGACCACCAGCACCTCCAGGCCTTTTCTTTCCAACACACATTTCAATGATTTCACCCACTCCTAAATTTCAAAGCCGTCGCAGGCAAGGGCCCACCGGGCACCGCGGGGCTTTTTGGTCCAGGTAGGTCGAACCTTTCCGTGGCACCACATTATACCTGGTGGGTGCGTGCGTGTGAGATTCATGGACGGGGTACCGGTCGTTTAAGCAAAAACATGTATTTCATCCCAGCTTTTCTCGAGTGGCGGGTTCTATTGAGGCAGAGAGAAGGAAAAAGGAAGAGAAAAAAAGGTGAGATCAAACTGCGACAGCCACACTGTGATGCGGTGATTTTCGGGAGTGATTTTATCCATGGCACCCAACCAACTACCTTTTGTCGAATACTGCTGCTCTCAAGCTTAATGAGAGAAGTAATGCCCTTGATATAAGCATGAATAGGCATCACTTCATGGAGCACGCTAAGCAAATTGTAAAGCCCATCCATAGCCTCCTGCACAAGAAAAACGTGTTTACACAACCGTAGACATTCACACGGGACACAAGGTTGGTTAGTCTATAGCATACATAATAAACAATGATGCATGGAAGAGACCATACATGATTTACTGCCATTTCCATTCCTGTTTCCTGAAGGTCTGATCTGGTCTTGATCTGGTATTTTTTCCGCCCCTCCCTCTCCCCTCGTACACCGAGCCCATCATCCAACGCTGTACCCACATCGCGCTTTGAGACAAGGTCAACTAATGATTTGACGAAAATGCCATCGCATTGTTATATTCTGACAGGTGCAAGTGTACTTAAGCACGGGATGTGTACAGACCCGTTTGCCTTTCAGCACGCCTGCGCCTTATATTTTGTCATTCTCTTATTTATGCTCATTGTGTGCATTCAGTAGTTTCACATCGGGAGAAACGGAACGGAGGGAAAGGTGGATAGTGGAAGGAGGAGAAGAACAGGAGAAAGAGGAACGCCACTGGCTCCTCGATAGTTACTGGCAGAGAGGACTGCTAGAGACCGGAATAAGGGGCCAATCTCCAGCCGCTGCCTACAAATTGGTCATGCCACTCAGGGGTGTTGCACATGCGTACAATGTTGGCTGTCGTCATACGTACGAAGACGAGAACGCCCATGGGCTATATGCCCTCATAGTGACACAAAGAATGCCAATGGCATGCTAGCTGAACATCAGACGGGTCGTCATAGCGCAGCATCACGCAGTTTTCTGGAAATTTTGCTCGCAACTGATCCTGCCGGCGGACAAGCGACAGCCGGGATGGATCCCAAGTGTGTGTGTGGGCGTGTTGTCATCTTCACTACACAGCTCCACAAAAAAAAGCAAGACTGCGCCGGGCTGTTTCGTCGGAGTGTGTGTGGATGTGTTGTAGATTTTCACCACACCTTGTTCCATAGATTTTCACGACAACAGCTTTGTTCTATAGATTTTCGCCACAACAGGTTCCACCGAGACGATTTATCCGAAATCCAAGCAGCCATAGAAAAAGCGCACTTGAGATGAGTCATTCCAACAATGAAACAGTTTAACCTCTACAGCAAGCAACATGGAGCACAATAGATCTGTATATCCCTTTCTTTACCATCTTCAGTTTGGCTTTTTCTGGAGTACCCCTTTTATTTATTCTTGCAGGGTCCCTTTTACTACAGTGCCTCTCATGTACAAGCCTGTCCACACCGATTGTGGTTAAGCGCAAGCTGCCCACATCCCCGTGTGCCTTAATGGCGCATGTGCACATGCGTAGACAGGGGCTGGAACGGCTACGTCTAAACAACTGCACAGAGATAAACAATGTCAGGCTGGCCACTCTGATTCGTGTGCGGGTTGGGCTTTGCATCTCCCTGGGGGGTGGTTGCCCAACTGGCCCTTTAGCTCATTTGTATTGGCCTTGGGCTCTGGCACACGGCCCTTTCCTTTCTTTTTGACAGAACGGACAAGCTGCACTTTCGAAAACGGCACGGCGCTTTCTTTCTTCCGGTGAAGGGGGGGGGGAATCGCCAAGCGCGAAGAAGTAGGCACCCCATTTCCTCCCCCCCGCTTTACCACAGCCATGGCGGTTCGTAATGGGGGCTGCCGCCTGATGAAAACACAGCCTTCGCACCGCTGGGTCTTCAGCAAAAGCAATAAGAGGCTGCTGCCTGACACAATACATGACATCAACACTGCGTACCCTCCTACTGTAAAACATGGCCACCTGGCCTACAACCAATGGGAAGGAGAGGAAAATTGGCACGCAGAAAGGCCGGTGCAACCCGCCACCTAAATGGTGAGCACTGACTCTACTTAGTGGATTCTTTTTTTTTTTTTTTTCCAAACAAACAAAAGCCCCTTCTGATCTGGGGGGCATCAGTCCGGTTGCCTATCACCGGCAAGCATGTTTATACAGAAGATTAAAGGGGAGAGACAGACAAGAAAAGTGGGTCTGCCTACCCCTTGTGGCGCTGGCCGCCTAAGCAAGGGAGGGGCCTGCTTCTGAGCACCCCACCCATGGTGCTTTTTTCTTTCTTCCCTTTTTTAATTTGGACCATTTCTCGATTTTTGTGCGTCATCCTTGTGCAGGGGCCATGCTAATCTTCTCTGTTTCGTTCCATTTTTTTGGGATCTCCCTAAGGACAGATTCGTTGTGTTTTATTGCTTCAAAGCTGTGCATTACTGCATGGTAGACACCTTCCGCACTCACATGATATGCTGAATTGTTCCTCCCACGGGCCCTGTACTTGCTGCCAGCTGTCACCATTACCATCACATGCTCCAAGATCTCGACAAAGAACTCCTGCAAAAAAAAAAAAAAACATGGTAAACCAACAGCAGGAGAGCATCCTAAACAGTTAACCAACTAAAAATTTCACAACTGGGCTAATAACTGCAAACACCCTTCAGCTCTCAGCATGATGAGTTCAAACTTCAAAACTTCAGCGGGTTCATAGCCGACATCCCTTTTCCATCCCCTTACAGAACACATGAAGAACATTCCAAAAAAAAAAAAAAAGAGAGGACACATGAAGAACAAGCAGCAGCTGGCCATTCCCATCTTCTGGAAAAGACAAAAGAAAACACCAGTCATAAGTAAAACGACACAATTCACGCACACTTAGAGGAGCGTCAAAAGAGAGAGAGAGAATGAATGAAAACAGAGACGTCCTGAAATGATGAAATTGAAACAGGAAACAAGTTAAGTTCATACTGGGAATCTTAGAGCTTGGATTCTGCAGCAGAGTCCAGCTTTACATGAGGCCAGCATGTGCCAGGGAGAGATTTGAAGTCACGGCTGGACATTCCCATCGTCTCGAAAAGCTACTTTTAATTCACTGGAAAATTTTGCTTTTATTCCAGTGATTCCTTGGAAAATTTTGCTTTGATTCCAGTGATTCCTTTTCAAACGCAGGAAACTTGTATGTTTCTTAAGCTTTCTTTAACTAATTCATTTTTCTTCATGCTACTCACTAATAGACTAATAGTTTAGTTTTGCTTGAACAATGAATATTTTATCTCATCACCTTGAAATGGAGTTCATTCAGGATCCAATGCTTGGTAATCTTTTGTTGAAATGATTTATGAATTCGTTCCAAGGAGCACCAAAGTGACCCTTAGCCAAACATCGTTTGTACTCGGGTCATAGTACCTTCATACACAAGACACCCAAGTTTAGTTTTCATTTCTTTTCTTATATTTTTCTAATTTTTTTTGTGCTAGAGCTGCTCAGGACCTGGCGAAGGAACTTGCCCGGGCGTGGCCTGGTATGACCACCTGCGGTGTGCAGCGCCAGGTAACATAGTCATAAACCCTGGTATAGAATTACAACATGAACACCTGCACTGTGCCGGGCCAGGTGACACAGTCACAAACCCCGGTATAGAATTACAATACACACTCTTATTAAGAAATCATACTTACGACGCTATCGGTACGACACTATCGACGAACCAGTCGTAGTCACAATGGTGTATGTGCCATCGGTGTGCGCTTACCCGAACGCCAAGTACCTCACAGCATCATGAGGCCCTGAGCGCCCTTGCAGTCCAGGCAGGCCACTTTATCTCATGACCTAAGAAATCACAGTTACGATGCTATCAGTACGACACAATTGATGAACCAGTCGCAGTCACAATGGCGTATGTGCCATCACTGTGCGCTTACCCAAACGACAAGTACCTCAAAGCCTGATGAGGCCCAGGCAGGCCACTTTATCTCATGACCTAAGAACACGGACATGTTTTCCCTTTTTGTCCCTTCTTTCGGTTCCTTCTTTTTCCTTCAACAAGATCTGCCCAAACCTTCGTGTACTCGAACTCATGACCTGTTTTCTAACTATATGGCTGCAATTACGGCCGCAGCTGGATGTATCAAACTGAAATTACGTCTGCAGGTCAGTTCAAAAAGTCTTACTCTACCAACGGGCCTACCTTAGTTGGTACACCTCTGAACTGTTGAAATGCTGAAATACAGAATCAAGAAGGAATCCAGGAAGGAAGAAAAAAGAAAAGAAAAGAAAAACTCTTAGTCAGAGACCCCTCAGACACTGAGTGGTGGAAATCAAAGACAGTGAAAGTGACCACAGGGGATCCGGGGCAATATAATCACCGTCTCGCCTTATAGGCCCTCACGAGGAACTAAGGTTTGCCTACTGACCTGCAGAAGTGACTCCTCTGCTGTTGCGACTTCGCCTGTTGTCAAGAAGGCACGTGCTCGGAGTTGCTCCGCAACAAAACCTATCATCAGCCCCTGCATCCTCCAGTCAACATTCTTCCTCTCCTCCTCCTCTTCCTCCTCCTCCTCCTCCTCCTCCTCCTCCTCCTCCTCTCCTCCACCCTTCCTCTCACCTGCATCCAATTTACGCTCAACCATTCCCTTGTTCTCGCTTGATGCAATCACCGACTTCAATCCATGTTCATGTAGTAATTTTGCCAGAGCCTGAAGACGCAATCTTGGACCCTCCTGCTTGCACAATAGATCAGCAAAGTCCATCACCCACTCACTGCCATCTCCTCTTTCCACCATCACTTCATCCTCATTCTCAACATCATCGTCCTCGTCGAGCACAGAAGGTCGCGACTCTGTCTTCGCCTTCCCTGACAAGTACAGATCAAACAGTAGGTGGAGCATAACAGGAAGGCCCTTCTCCTCATTCACAGCCCTGCACACAAATCATACGGTTCCATTCAGCGCACTCATTTCAGCAGAAAGACGAGATTATTGGAACAGACTTCGGGCATCCTCGCCCTCTGTTTTTAGCAGAAAGACAAGATTAAACAGTAGTAAACAGTAAGATAAGATTACACAGTCGGTGGAGCATAACAGGAAGGCCCTTCTCGTCATTCACAGCCATGCACGCAAATCATACAGTTCCATTCAGCACACTCATTTTAGCAGAAAGACGAGATTACTGGCACAGACTTTGGGCATGCTCGCCCTCGGTTTTTAGCAGAAAGAATCTGAAAGATAAGATTCCTAGAACAGACTTTGGGTATACCCACCCGCCTTGAGGTTTTCTCAACTAAATCCGCTTTAGGTACAGCCAGATACATTCAGAACAGTCCTCGTGTGAGAGTTTGCCCTCACGATGCCACGGACAATGAGGATCCCGGTCGGGATCCTTCGGTCAGTCGATTCCTACCAACCTTTTCCTTCTCCCTGACACTGCCTACAAGCCGCACACATGCGTGTGGCCAGATGCAAATCCATGGCCTGACAGAGGTCAGCTTTTGGATGGGGTTTGAAGATCAGTTTTCAGGTCATACAGGCCATTCTGTTGCTTTCATGGGCGAACACGCAGGCTTATAACAGAGTCAAACTTACATATGAGGGTATTAGAGGGTCATGTGAAGCCCACTTGCGGTGGCACTCTTTGACCCTAACATGCAACCCTGGAAGCAAAAGGGTCTATGCTTTGTGACTTGATTTTGGAAAGGGGTCAGTGCGAAGGGAGGAAGTCCCTCTACTGCCCAAAAGGTTGTTTGGACCCACTTCCTAACAATACCGCGACACGGCAAGGAGGCAGTTTCATAAAGACCACGCATGATCCACAGCAAGATGGCGGATACAGCAATGGCCAGTAATGTAGTCATACGTGTCAGTGCAGCCTCATCTTCCGAGATCTGAGGGGTCATCATAAGCAAAACGAGGCTAAATAGAAGAACCCTGCAGCCCCTCCCTTGCTCCCTCTTCATTTCAAAACGCTTGTGCATGTCTGCCATTGTACGCTCCGAACGAAGGCAAGCACAGGAAAAACGCAATCACAACCATCGGGAATGTAGGTGCCCTTCATAACTGCCAGCAAAACAAGGTAACCGCTACTCAACCCTGCGACAATCAGACCACGTGCAGTTTTATTTTCGCCCTTTCTCCTGCGAAAGGCATAGAAATGCCCACCGCGACCTTGACGTGAATAGCCGTCCGACAACACATTCATCATAGGAATGTCCAAAATAAAGCCATCCGTCATTCAGGACATCCGTTCAAAATTGGAACGATACAGAGAAGAGTAGCATGGCCCCTGTGCAAGGATGACACACATAAATCGAGAAATAGTCCCCCTGCCGCCCTGCCCCCCCCCTAAAAAAAAAAGCTATCCAACTTTTCAGGGATTGTCATGCAGAAATGAAACCTTAAATTCAGCACCCCACGCCCAGAGCCGGCCTTTCAATCCATCTACCAAGTTGTTGTGACGCTCGTCACTTACTTCTCTCACCACCCCACATCCCCTATGCAGCCCATTTCTACATACTTCCTTTCTTCTTTTTCAAAAATAATAATAATAACAATAATAATAATATAATAATAACAAATTTAAGAAAGAAAACAGGTCCTCATGGGCCTGGCTCCATCTCTCCCTTCTAAAGGGGCCTCAGCCCGGTTCCTTTTCCACCGGCAATGTTGGAAAGTCATGAATTTGCTAGATACTTCCCTTCTAAGGGCTGTTCCCAGCCATTCTTATCACCCCCATGTCATCTCCTATGAAGCTTAGCATATAGTCAGTCATTTCAATCTCTTATATATGCCAACAGACTGAACAAACCTACACGCCTCCTAGCCTCTAACTCATGGTGTGCTTCCTAGCCTCGAACAAATGGTGTGCTTCTACTAGTCATGTGAGAGTGTTTTGTCAATTTTTCCTGGCGAAAGGGAAACTGCACGTGGTCTGATTGTCGAAGGGTTGAGGAAAGGGCGAAAGGGAAACTGCACATGGTCTGATTGTCACAGGGTTGGAGGACAGTTTCCCTTTCGCCCTTTCTAACTCATCGTTTGGAGGACAGGTACAGCGACAATCATCAGACCGCGTGGGTGACCCATCTTGCCCAGTACCTGTCCTCCAAACGATGGCTTGTTTTTCCAAACCTCCTCAGTCCAGGGGAAGGAAAAAACTGTAACAGTTATGCAAGGCATGGAGAGCATTCTCACCTCAGGAGACTGACAACCAGAGGAAGACGGCGGTGAACTGGGACCCTTGGGAGTGCCTCCACAAAAACCTGCAGAGACACCCAGCGATCCCGAAAGCAAAGAGATTTTAAGAAGAAAAAAAAATGGTCAGAAATTCTCAGAATCATAGTAGCTACACAAAAGTTGGATCTCACAACCCAGCGATCCCGAATGCAAAGAGATTAAAATTTTCTAACTAAAAAAAATCATAAAAATTGTCAGAAATTCTCAGAATCATAGTAGCTACACAAAAGTTGGATTTCACAAAAGATTATCCCTATGCAGTGTGCACATATGACAAAATGGACTTTACATTGTTACAAAAGATCAAAGACCCTTCCTTCATTCATTCTAGGTCCATGCGCTCGATGCTCAACATTGTTGCCTGAAAGAGATCATCAAACAATTTTCCTGGCCACAAAAATAGCTCTCGCCCAGTGGTCAGACAAGCCACATCCCAGTGCTTCACGCCATTCGTTAAAATCGGAACGATACAGAGAACGATACAGAGACGATTGACTGGCCGCTGCGCAAGGGTGACATGCACAGATTAAGAAACAGACCAAACTATTGTGAAAAAGAAACTAAATAAGAAAGGACAACCCACATCCCAGATCAGAACGTGTTCAAGTAGAGGGCATCTCCAAAACGAGCTGCATGAATTGAGGGACAATCTGAATCAGATGCTTCAGCACACAGCCTCACAGGTTCTCCAATAAGAAACGAACATCCAACACTCCACATCCCGTGAATGCTCAATGAAAATTAAGTTTAAATTACACAGAACGATGAAGCTTAGACTACGAATCAATGCATCATGCACTAAGTGCATCACAGTGGAAATAACAACTGCGATAGTATACAAGGAGTCATATCCCCGAATCGTCAATGCACAATGCATTCAAGTGGACATGAGAACAATATGCAGCCCAAGAGGGAGGATGAGAGAGTCACACTCCCAAGCTTTTGCAATGTCCTTTCTTAATGGTTGATCTGACCCGGGGGGGGGGGGGGGGGGGGGGGGGGGGGGGGGGGGAGGGGGGGGGCGGGGTGGCTGCGGGCAGGAGTCTACCAACTGATTTCAGATGAGAGGGTGCACATTGATTGGTCAACGTAATCACTATGCTAGCTGGTATCACAGTCACCCGATTCTGTCAGACTCCCAGTGGCAGGAACCATCGGTGCTATGTTCACACTAGCAAAGCATGAACATGACCATGATTACGACCAGGTTCATGATTTCGAGGCACAAACATAGCACCAGTGGGACCTGGCCCTTAGTGCGAAAACGATGGAAGTGTTTTCCCTAGAGTGTAACATCAACTGTCTTGAGTGTTTCGCTTAAACCACTAGTACCTTTGTCAGTTCGGAAAATAGCGGGCCTCGGCCCTTTCAGGAGGCCGAAACGAAACGACGGTCGCCGATCAGATTGATCAACGTCGGGCTCGGCCTCCTGAAAGTTCGGGAGCTGGCAAGAACTTGTCGAAACCGGACGCCAAAGGTACTAGTGGTTTAAGGTCTTGCGATGTAGGAGAGTTTACGTGGGTGCCATAACATTACTCAACGGCCGAGGCTATATTTGCTGCCTAACTGACAACTTGCTGCCGATCTTAATTACTGATTCTCATCATAACTTTTACGGCCTGACAAGTGGCAAATCCCAATATTTGAGGTTGTGGGCCTCATTCCACTACCGCCAGTTAAACATTGTACATGCATTTGTACTCCTTTCTGGACCAGGTGCATTCGAAGGAGTTCAATATTTTGAATTGGGCGGGACGATTACGACCTCCAGATACATGTAGAGTGCTGTGTAGTGCAGCGAGCGCCTGCAGTTATTGCCTCAACTGATGATATCCTTCTGCCATTACTTACTGTTCCTATCACAACTATGTCTCTAGATTTGTCATGCGCTCGCTATGCTGAGCAGGCTCTTGTTGCCGAGATCTGTCATGCATTTGCCAGGATTATGACCAGGTTCAACTCTTATTATTTGCCTGAGCAGGCTATTGTTGAAGGCTTCAGATCTGTCATCTGCTTGCCAGGAATATTTGCCAGGATTACGACCAGGTTCAGCTCGCTAGGCTAACTGTCATGCCAAGTCACTAGACTCCGTCTGACCTAGACGTAGAATGAATATCCAATTATATTCATCGCAGTATCATCACCGATTCCATTACACATACTTGATAAACGCTTACCTTGAGGAGGGTAGAGATGTCATGTGAATGTTCCAGCCAGCTTGGTACAACTGCCAGAAGTGTTTGGTGCACCATGCGGTGGGAATAGCTGTCGTCCTGTCACAGGAAGTCACAACGGCCAGTAGACAAACACCAGTCCAAATCAAACCAAGCAGCGACAGAGGAGCACAGGCAGGTGGAAGAATGCAAGCCTCCTAGAGATTGCTCCTAGAGATTCAATGGGTATAATGTGCTACACCTGGCCCATGCGGCTGAATGGTACACGCACTCATTCAGAGATGCATTCAAGGAATAACTGAAGTGTTCATAAACAGGTCGTGAGTTCGAATCATGATGCATTCAAATTTCAACGATTGACACGATGAGGCCCCGGGCCAAACTCCTCACGAAGGAAGACAAAAAAAGAAAAACAAAAACAAAAGGGGATTTAAGGGGTATGTCACCGGTATGATAAAATAATGTATGCTTGGACAGAAAACTTGAGGGGAAATTTGGTGTCTGCAACTGCCGATGTCATGATCATCCATATGAAATGTGGACAGCTCCAGATAAGATGGGGCTTTGAGGGCTACTATGGCACAGGAGATGATGGTGCGATGATCGCCACGAAGCAAATGCAAAATTCCTAGCCAGTCAAGGGATACACTCTGCTTCTTCCTGAGAGCTATCAGGGCCACAGGAGAAGGTTGCGGCATAATCATCAGGAAACAAATGCAAGGTTCCTCCTGACAATCAAGGGGTGTACTGTTGTTTCTTCGTGGAAAACGTGACAAAAGCTTGGGGGGAAATGTGGCAGCTGCCCCACGAGGTTGTGATCATTCAAACACAGAACGCTGCAGATCTGAGGATGGAGTCTCAGAGCTGCAGATGGCAGGGAGGGAAGCAAATACAAGTTTCCTAGAGATTCAACGAGTATATCGTGATCGTCTGCAAGGTGGGACAGAAGCTTGGGCGTGAATGCAGTGTGTGAAACTGCACAATGTTCAAAGGGCTTCTTTGATTTTGCACAAGAAATATGCAGCAAAGTGGAAGGAAAAAAATCATCATTTCATAAAACCCGTGGATCTATCCTCCAACAAATTGAGAAATGCAATTGTGTGAAATAATTTCGCAATAGTTCTTCAGGACGAAACAATCGTGGAGAGATTGCTAGTAAGACTGTATGCAGAAAAATTGAGAAATTACGAAAATATGGTTTTGATGATCATTCAGATACACTAGATAACATGCTGCGGCTTCGCTCGCAAAACAGATATGATGGGTAATGCATTCATGGTGGAGACAACT
>BFEA01000017.1:1801150-1820040 GCA_003427395.1 Chara braunii | reverse complement strand
AGTTTGTTTCCTGTGGTGGGCCCCACACATAGGGCCTCACTTCTCAGGAAAATGCTGGGCGGTGTCACAGCCAAATCTGAGAAATCAGATGACTCTGGTTCGATAACCATTTTCTCCTTTTTTTGGGCATTGTTTGAAAGCATTTTTCACCATGTTTGAAGTGAGATGTTGGTCGATCAGTGGCGTGCCGGCAGTTTCTTTTTTTTTTTTTAATGGTCTCTCTTTGTCTATTGATCATGCATGGTTTACAAAAACCATATTTCTCAGTGAGGATCCTATACGGCTGGCTAGACACAGTTTTTTAACTTTTTTTTTCTTTTTTTCCCTGAATTTGCCAATTTGGACCATTTGCTCCATTTCTCTATTTATGTGTATCATCCTTGTGCAGGGGCCATGCTAATCTTTCTTTGTATCTTTCCAAATTTTAACGGATGACAGTCGGATGTCCTATATGGCTTTCTTGGCACGTAGTTAGTTAATTTGTGGAGTAATCAGAATTCGGAGGTGCCCATAGATTCACCAGTCAGGACCCTTTGTTTGGGGGGAGGGGGATGTTCTGTACCCTTGGGTTTTTTAATCTTCTGGGTCTCACAGCCCCATAAAAGGCAGTCCACAATGAGTGTCTCAGTGGGGTAGTGCATAACCGGTATCGGTTCTAAAACCCAGGCCATCAAAGGACTACTGTGCTTGGGAAACAGGAGTCAAGGAGCTAGGTTCATTCCAGGCATTCATGTCATGAGGTGCCAGGCTCTAAACATGCTATGCCTGTGCTTGAGACACATGAATCTGGACCTGGTTCATCGAAAATAGAGCACTGGTGTGGCCCAGCCCTTTGCCGAGGGGAGAAACATGCAAATTCATGCATGATTGTCAAGATACGATCAGGCACTGCAACTGCTACTTACTGGGTCCTCGTCCTCTATCATGTCAATGGCATCGGCCTTGGCGCCTGCTGCATTTGTCTCGTTCGACATCACAAGCTCCTTAGCAATGCTTTCCAGTACCATAGACACAAGTTGTGCAAGGTAGTTCATTCCCGCTGACAGCCTTGCCAATTGGATTTGGGCGTCTCCACTGGTAGCTGCTGGATCCTGTCGCAAACTGTCTACCTGGATGGCTTTTAGCTCTGTCTGCATCCACTCCACGATGAATTGCAACAGACGAAACAAAGGCCGAACAAGGAGTACCCTGATTCACCAGGGAGACGAGATTTGTCAGAACAGGCGGTGTACATAACACGATTCAGAAATCAAAACACGGTTCCAAACCTTTGGGATTTGCAGAACTTGACTTTCAACTGTATCACCGCAAATAACTTCGTAACAAAACAACCGATCCCAGAAACTACCACCAACACTACAAACCAGACAGCTTAACACGATGGCTGGGGCAAATTTGTAAATACATTTTTTACAAGTCCACACTGTCCAAGGATCGAACACGTGACCTCCCTATCCGGAGGTAAACACTCAACCAAACGGTAAAGTGGACCGGGGTGAAAGTTAAGCCCCAAGATGAGCACTTAACCCCACCCCAACACGGGTACTCGTTTTTCCCCGTGATCCGGTGTACCCGGTCACACACATGCACAATCGAAGTAGACATAGCCACCACACAATGAAGACAAATTTGCACACCAGCCGAAGCTAATGGCACCACCCGATCGTGCCCAAGCCACTGCAAGGTCGATCGAGTGGTTCTAATGCATTTGTAAATACATTTTTTACAAGTACGCACTGTCCCCGATCGTGCCCAAGCCTTAACACAATGCTTTGAACAGCATGGTCCGAGCGAGGTTACCTGATACTTGACACAATGGTTCTGGAAAACGTAACACAATGATAACACAACAGTCTAAGGCAGCTTAACCAAAATGTTGATTAAAATGGCTTTACACAACTTTTCCTCAGCACAATAAGGCAGCTTAACAAAATGTTTAACAAAATGGCTTGTGCAAAGCACTAGTACCTCCGCCAGTGTTGGGAAAAGAGAGAAAACTGGCAGCTTTCCCAAAATCCTAAGAAATTGGAGGCCGGTCCCGACGACGGCTGCCATTGATAATTCTCATCGGCGGCCGTCGTTTCATTTCCGCCGTCCTAAAAGGTTGGAGGCCCACCCGACGCCCGCTATTTTCCGACTCGGCAAAGGTACTAGTAGTTTAAACCACCACTACATCCGATCCTGTTTTTGCCAAACCTGAATTTCACTGCGCAGCAAGTTTTGCCGAGCCAGGGTCCCATTGTATTTTCTTTTCTAGTACTCACGGCAGTTGTATCCAAAAAGACCAAGAAAAAAAAAATGGAAGAATAAGAAAAGAAAGACAACTTCTCTATGGCCATGATAACCATCAGATATATTCTATCAGGTGCTAGTGTGACTGGCCCTCAGTGAGGGCCTCTGTCCGCTGAACAACAAATGAAGAACAAAATTTGAAAAAAACAAAAAACACATCCCGCATGCTGTGATCGCGGTCCGGTACATGATGCTACAGTACTACTGTGAGTATGAGGTGAGTGAGGCAGTCAGTTGCCCTGTGTAGAATNGGGGAAGGGGGGGGGGGAACAAAAACAATAGCAATCACGTTCCACGCATAGTTCCAGATACATTCCTCAAAACACTGGTGAGCCTTCCACTCCTGCGAGGACCTCTTCCCCGTCGTCACTGGATTTTATTTTATTTTTGTTTTCCCCTCACCGAGGGCCCACAGGGTCCCAATCTTTTCTTCCTTTTTCCCTTTCCTGCAGAGCCTTCGCCGGACCCCCGAACTTTTCAGATGAGGTCATTCTCCCAAATAGGACTACAGCTGTGAAAGTGGTGGTTTAACACAGTGGTTTACACAAGCTTACCTTAGCACAATACTGAGCATAACGGTTTACGCAAGCTTGGCTTGACACAATGCTTTTCTTTTACGCAAGCTTAACACAAGGGGGTTTCTGCAAGCAATGGTTTAGTCAAATTGAAATACAATGTTTAATATAACAATTCACAAAAGTGCGCGGACAGTGCCTCTATGAGCCCCATAAGGCCCCCTTTTTGCAGCCCGTCGGCCGCCCTAAGTGAAGGCAGGCTCGACGAGGCCTTCAGGGCCCCTTTTTTTTGGCCACCACGCAACTCAGGGAAATTCAGGCAGCTGCGCAGCGCCAGTTGGTTGAGTGAACCCGGGCCCTGGGCCGCCTGTGTGAATGTATGTGAAGCATGCCCTGGGCTGGATGCGGGAACCGGGCCAAACACAGGCCGAAGGCAGTTGGGCACATGCAACCACTTCAGTCCCAAGGCCTGCTCTCGTCGTGCTGGGCCTCAGGCTACCGGGGCCTACTGGAAGCTTCCTAGGACTGGACGCAGGCAGGCCACTTCGATATAGGAAAGGGCCTGCCTCCTCATTCGGTATTCGGGTGCTGGATGCATGCTGCGCAAGCACTGCTGCTGCGCTATTTGCTGGCTGGCGCCTACGCTCTCACGGGCGAGCAGTGAAGGAGCACGCAGCCATAGTCGAGCTGCGCTGCTGTAAGCTGGGTGAGGCGCAGGGTGGTCCTTGTGTGTTAGTGGCATCTGTGAGTTGGGGAACGAGGTTGTGAGTGTAGCGCGAGACATACCTGGTGCTGGAAGCGTGCGACATTGGTCGCCATATGCTCGTACTTCGGGAATGCTGTTGACGTCATCTTTCGGCTTCGTAGTATAGGCTAGATAGGATCTGCCACATGTAGCCTGGGCGCCGAGCGCCAGATAGGATATCAACTCTGGTTCTTCGTTGATGATGATGGGACTATTTCAACATTGTCAATTATGAACTCTTGGTGTGTTCTTATTTGGTGAATCTCGTGATGCAATTCTGCTGTTGGTTCGAGGTCAAGACTATCTGGACTCATATGTATGAGGCTGTTTGATTGCTGAAGTTCGCTATTGCTCATCTTCCTTGCAAAAGCTTAACCCAATGCTTACCGGAGGAGAGAAGGTGAAGGTTAAAGAGGAGAGAGACAAGGAATGGATTAGGCAAACTCGACACAATGTTTAATGCCGCGCAATGCCTTGGTTAGAGGAGTAGTTGAGGGTATAAGAAGAGAGAGACAAGCAATGCCTCGCTTAGAGGAGTAGTTGAGGGTATAAGGCTGGACCCGCTTTCCAGCAGGTGATGCTCCCCACCAATAGACTGGACCACCCAGGACTCTTGCTCGGAGGGAGTGCTCGTACCACCTCTCCTAGCAAAGACACTTTATTTTTCAAAAAAAAAAAAAAAGACGAGAGAGACGAGCAATGGTTTAGGTGAGCTCAACACAATGTTTAATACAATGACTTGCAAAAGATTAACACAATGCTTTACCTAGCAAAGTAGTTGGAGGTTTAAGAGTAGAGAGCAGAAAGCGGTGAAGCACACACCTTTTCCGAATGTCTGACTTCCACTGAAGTACCTCCAGCAAGGATGTAGCCAGGCGTAGGCCTCCCGTGCCTACAGGAGATGCTTTTGGCTCTACCTTCTCTGTTTCCATAATCTCAGCAACTTCGGCTTTCAGCCGCTTCTTTTTCTTCTTCTCTGATACGATTTCCGTTGTTATCGAATGCCTTAACGATTTGTCCGGGATGCAATTGGCCAACCTCTGAGAGGTAAGGCTTTCTAGAAGCCGAAAAGCCGTGACAGAAGAAACCTGTAAAGACAGGCGAGCAAATCCAGATGCAATGGTGGCCCAGCAGCAAGATAAGGACAGAAACAATCAACCCAAAGAAATACATTCACTTCGCCGAGGAACAAGCTTTAAATGCCAGGCTAGAAATCCCCCTCAACCAAACATGCAGAAGTCTATGGGGGCTCGATATCTGGTCTTGCTGACAAACAATTTAGTCCGTTCCACAATTTCCACTTCAGGTTGTTGTTTTTTTTTTTTTTTTTTTTCGAGAGTTCTGCTTCACTTTGTCTCACGCTGCTTTGTCTTTCACGAATGATTCCAATGGCCAGATGTCAGCATGTTTTTTAATGGCTGTGAGGCACGATGCCAGCCTAACACCCAGCTACCCGTGCTCCCATGGATTCAATCAACCATGCTCGCCAGCATTACAAGTGTTGCTTACTGCCCAGCGTGGCAATTACCTGGGCAACAGACTGAATACAAGTCAAGCAACTTGCAGTGGACAAAACACCCCTTCTTCCAATCATCCTCTTGTTGCATAACACCCACTCTCCCAGCTACCACTCTACCCACTGTCAGACCTGATCCAACACCATGAAGAAGAAAAAGAGTCAAAAGACACAACAAACATGACAGCAGTCAAGCGAGAACAATTGGGAATTACCCAGGTGTGCACTAATTTACTAGGCTGTTTTTCCAGGTGCCCGGGCACCCAACTTATGCCCGGGCACCCATGCCCAGCCCAGCATGACCCCCAAGCAGGGTTCCGGGCAACCCCAGTGCAAAAAAAATAGGGAAAAAAAAAAAAAATTCCGGAAAAAAATATGTTGTCACAAAAAGGAGTGGCCCGGGTCCACTTGCGCGGCCAGGCCAAAAAGGAATTAAAAAATAAAAAATATAAATTATTTTTCTATTTAAAATTTTATTTTAAATTTGGTACTGTAATGACCCGTCAAAACACAGACTGAGAACACTGAAGTTCTGGCGATGGAATGGATGCGTTGCTGAGATTCCCGCATTCTGCTGTGTTTTCTAAGTCTGTCTGTGTGTGCGTGCTTGTGACCTGCGTGCCTGTCTGAGTGCTTGTCGGTATGAGTGTGTGTGTGACCCGCAAGGGTACTTGCTTGTTAAACGGGCCCGTAGGGCCGGTACTTACCTGTGGCCGTGGCATTGAGGGTTGCAGCAGGGAAAACACTCGAGTAGCGGAGCCAGGGGCCGCGGTGCTTAGAGCAGCGGAAAAACACTCAAGTAGCAGGTAGACCGGTAGCGCACCCAGTAGCGGTAGATGTGCCAGGTACTCGACGCCGAGCAGAAAAAGACAAAGTTGATATTTTTAGAGGCCCAGTAGCGGTAGGCTAGGTCTAGGCCGGTACCAGTCCATCCAGTCTGAGTCTAGAGCCTGTACGGGCAATATCAGAGTCTGCAATGATGTTTCCCTCCGAAAGGGAGGAGGTACCGGTCGCTTGGGAGGCCGAGCGGCCTGGAAGTCACCGCCCAAGAGGCAAGCAGGACGCTATATCAAGAGGCTGAGGCAAGAGCTCAGCCTCATTCTTCAGTGTGCAAGTTTGGCGACACGCTGCTGGACTGCTGGCTGGAGTAGCGCTGGGTATTACAGCGCTGCTGGGAGGAAGAAGCCGGGAGCTTCCACCTTGGCTATGGTGGAGCTCTACCGGTAGGAGGAGAAGGGAGAAGGGGACCAAGGAGGAGAGTGGCGGGGCACTTACTGGCTATGGTAGACACCATCTTCATCTCCTTGCTAGGCGCTGCATCAGGAAGGCCCCAG
The DNA here is from genome assembly GCA_003427395.1 of Chara braunii. Lineage (NCBI taxonomy): Eukaryota > Viridiplantae > Streptophyta > Charophyceae > Charales > Characeae > Chara > Chara braunii. The sequence goes on along the minus strand of BFEA01000017.1, from coordinate 1,813,638 downwards.
TGGGGGTAGCGCCGCATCAAGGAAGCTCGGGACAGAGTCAGGCATGGTGGCTGAGTGGGCAGCGGCATAGCTGCTTTGGGTTGTCCTTTGGACAGGAGGCTGAAGCCTCAGTAGTCCGCCATAGCCTCGGCCTGTATGTAGAGAAAGAGGAAGGGTGGTCTATGCTGGAGTACATCTTCTTCTTCTTCATCTCACTTCTTCTTCTTCTTCTTTCCCTCTCCTTCCTCTCAAGTTCATTCATTTCTTTTTGCAATTGGATGGCATTGTACTTTCAGATGAATGTATACTTCTAAATGGGCCAGGACCGTAACAGTACAGAATTTCAATGTGACCCTGAGGCAAAAGTTGTTCAATTTATTTTTCTGCGTAACATAGTCTTCTTTTCGGATTTTTTGGATTTTTTGTTATGCAGAAAAATAAATTGAACAAGTTTTGCCTCAGGGTCACATAGTTTTTTTTCGGATTTTTTGGATTTTTTTTTATTTTTTTTTGGCCAGGACCTTCCCTGGTCCTTGCACAGCCGGACTGCCCGGGAAAATAGGGTGACCCAAGCGGCCCGGCTGGTAGCCTAGTGTTGTGTAGAATTGCAATACAAACGACCTTTGTCTGAGGGTCACATTAAAATTCCTCATGGAATCGGAGATAAAAAAGAAAATAACAGAATCACAGTAAGTCACCCCCCTTTAAACTCCTTTAGCCCCTTTAAAACCAATTTATACCCCCCTCCCCCCCGCCCTTGAAAGCTAACTCGCAAAAAAAGAAATGAGCCCGGATTTGGGGTCCTCTGGGAGAACGCAGAAAAGCAACAAAAAAAAACTTAAAAAAAGTCTTTTTTGAATTTTTTTCTTTTTTTTTTTTGCTTGCCCAGCAGGGTTGCATGCCTGTCGACCGCCGACCGTATTGCCGCCGACCGTATTGCCGCCGACCAGTAGGGCCGACCAGTCGGCGGTCTGCCGACCAGTCAGAAAACAACCGCCCACTGATTTTTTCTCAAATCTGAGTTGGGGGGCCACTGAGAAACGTTTGGGGATGGGGGGGGTATAGGGGGGGTATAGGGCGGTATACGGGTGATATAGGGGGCATTGGGGGGGGGTAATGAGGGTGTTGAGGCGGTTTGGGGGKGTKGGGGGGSGTGTATGGGGGTATTGCGGGCCGCTATGGGGGTGCTGGTGGTGTTATTAGGGGTTCTGGACCCCCCAAAACAAAATTATTTTATTTATTTTTTTATTTTTTTGCGGGGTGCCGACGACCCCCGACCGGTAGGTGCCGACCTGCCGACCGGTCGGCGGGTCGGCAGCCGACCAGTCAAGGGCCGCCGACCGTCGAGGTGTGCAACACTGACGCCCGGTTACCCCGGGCATCACGCCCGGGTGCCCGCCCGGGCATAAAAATCTTCCTAGCTAATTTAGTAATTTCCCATCCATGTAATTCACCTTACCAGGTTACCAGTGCCATCTACTGCCTGCTGTGGCATCCACGGTATCAATGACCAGAACACATGCTTCCACCAATCCAATCAACCTCACTCACTAGGATTACGTCTGGTCCTGACTGCCCGGTGTCGGAACAATTACCCTTAATTGTTTGTGTTTTGACATTTCAGACGTGGACCAAATAGGTGACTGCCTAAGCGCCGTCAGGCGACACCGTGGCGGTGAGTTAGAGCTGATCGAGGTCTAGCGCTGCTGCGTCTTGTCCGGACGACGGTGGGGTCAATAACGAGGTCAAGCGCTGCTGCATCTTGTCCGGACGACGGTGGGGTTAATGGCGACCGTCTTGTTGACCACCATGCATTTCTTTTCTCGCTCATTTTCTTTTTCCTTTCTTTTTTTTTTTTTTTTTTTCATTTGATAAATATGGCTTTTGAGCTTGACGATTGTGCAAAGGTCCGCCCTTGCAAACAGTTTGCGTTGAGTATGGGCACGGTTGTGGCCCCGCCATGTAACGATAGAGGGGGGCGTTTGGGTGCGAGGGTGCGTCCCCAGTATGACTGTTGGTCCTGGACCAGCTGGCCTAACTCAAATGGCACGCCCCCCATACAGATCTGGATTTGAATTTCTCTGGCGGCAGACGAGTAGAATGCCGCCCTGTTGAATCACCAACGGGGTTGGCTCCGTTGGTACACTCACCAGTTGTTGAAGTACGGACCTGAGTTCGAACTCTAATGGAAGCAAGCGAGTAACATACTGTGTTTCTGAATTACCAAGAGCCGATAAGCCAGTACAGTCAAAGGCTAGGCTACTGAGTGGAAGCCGAAAGGCAGACGGGTGACCTTTGTTTCGTATACTATTAGGCTGAAGTGGATCACCTACACTTAGTCACCGCCAAAGCAGAAAGGTGGAGGGGCGACATATACCTATATTATTAAACCACTAGTAACTCCGCCAGTGTTGGGAAAATAGGGAAAGTGGCAGTTTTCCCAAACTCCTAAGAATTTGGAGGTCGGGCCCGACGACTTTTGCCATTGATAAATCTGATCGGCAGCCGTCGTTTCCTGTCGGCCTTTTTGAGGCTCACCCGAGGAGCGCTATTTTCCCACGCGCAAAGGCACTACTCGTTTAAAGTCTATAACAAAAGTTTTATACCCGGCTATCGCAAAAGTCGAGAGATGGATGGGTAGCCCATGTTTGGATTGGTCTGACTGGATCATGGCTTGCTTATTCCCTCTCAGGAGGCACACTGTAGAAGCCGAAAGGTGGATGAGTGAGTGTCTTTCATGCATACTCCTCCTTCTCGTGACACTTATCCTATTGACATAATCAGAGTCTAGGAAAAAGGAACTTCTCTACCTCATCATCTTGTTGGGTATGTTCTGGGTGTCTTTTCTTAGCTTGGTCGCATAGATGCTCGCCATGTGCTGGATCCCTACGTAGACTAAGGCTAGATGGTTGGGTTTAGGCTTGAAGTGGAAGTTGGATTCTGTCTTTCGCCTAGTATGGATCTTGGGATACCACTTTCCTATAGGAAAGTGTTGCCCAAACTCATACTAGATCGATGTCTTAGCCAACTCTCACTTAAGTCGAACTTTCTCTTCGCATTTTGGGTTTATTCATATTCTGGGAGCCTACTTCCCTAGGGGAAGTGCTGCCCAATTTTTCTCATCTTCCGGTAGATCCGAAGGTCTGCTTGAACCTCACATAGATAATCACACCGGTAGTAAGGGCGTTGCGATCGTATTGGCCTGTGTATATGTTACAGGTCATCTCCATCAAGGGATTGTTCTAGAGAGACTCTTTATGAGTCTATACGAGACTACATTCTGCTATCCTGAGATAGTAGGTCGGTTTGCCGGCTGAACCCTCACCTACGCTTTGATACCCTCACCCTAGAGCAAACCCTACAGGAAATGGCATTTCTGTTTTCAGGTCATCCTCTAAAAGGTCCATGTCAGTCTAAGAGGTCCTTGGGTGACTGAGTCGGATGGGAAGATTGACCAAAAGAAAAAGGATTGCTTGACTGTGGGAGGTTAGAGGCGTGTGCGGGACGAAGAGTGCGAGTGAACGAAGGGTTGACTCCTTGTGCATTGTGTGATGTCGTTTGATTGTGTCCACAGGTCAGTAAGGTTTCACTTTGATTCTGCTCAGTGGAAAGGACTTGCATCTGCTGTCATGAGAAGAGACCCATCAAGGCTTCAGCCGGGGTGTGATTTTGGTTTTTCTGTCTGATTGAGAGGCCAAAGGCCTATTGTTCTTTTATGTTCACTACTGGCCAAAGAGCCCATCTCCCTTGATACACGTTTAAGGCCATAGAGCCTATATGTTTTCTTGTTATTATTTTTAGTTTGCGTTAAATGCAATGACATCTCCTCGCCTTTTCTATCTGTCATGCGTCGGGCAAACCAGGTCCTCCGTAGGATGGGCGTGTGGCTTAGGCCCGAATCCCCGATGTTTAAGGTCTGTATCCGACTCACGTTGAGGGGATCGCTCTCCTATCGAGGCCTCGGTCGGTTACACATGGAGCGTCTTCGTCTCCTTGTCATATTTAAGGCTGTGCAGGTCAGTGCGAGCCTTAGCGTTAAGTACCACATCTGACCAAGGACCAGTTGAGTCGTTAGGCAGAGCTCACACGGCCCAACCTAGGAGTTCAGCGCCCTAAGCGATGAGTCGCGATCGAGCCAAGGGTCTGGACATATTACCGCGTGTTTCCTCTACGTTGCAGCGACTAAGGAATGCCGAAGGCTAGCCTACCTCTGGCACGGCATGTAAAAGCCGCTACATGTGGGTTAGTAGCTCTGCAGGGATACACCCACTTAAAGATGGTGACACCTCCTTAGGTGGAGGCAAGTTGTACCTCGCGGCGCCCTGTTCTGTTGCAGGGATCCACGAGAAGTATAGCTGGCACACTCGGCTGGAGCGGCACCCCGCTCTTGCATGTTTACGACATACCAAGACACGTCCTGTGTGACACGGCCGGGAGGACCCTCGTGCGTGTTGCTCTTTAGGTGTGCACCCGGGTCGATGCGTTCGACACCGGTTTTTGCAGCCACCATAGCAATTGACAACACATAACTTAAGCAGAGCCCGTTGAGCTGTAAATAATAAAGCTCTGTATAATAATCTCGCTAACCACCCAAGCGCAAGAGATGCTCTGACCAAACAAGCAATCACCAGACACTCCATCCTCCTGCAACCATTTTATTTCACAACGCAACATGCATTCTCCCGACCGCCCCTTCTCACCTTCTTCCATTGTCCCATCAAATACAAAACTGGCAAAGTCAAGATACAGGACGTGCAGCAAACACGGTGAGTCACTGACCCAACCACACGCTGTCCCACACGCACACAACACCACAACTCAGCACAGCAGAAACCCTCCGACCTGTAAATTGGCGCACTTGTTTTCGCACAGATTGCCACTGTGCCACTCTTTCTTGACGTTCTACGTTGTTGGTCAGTCGCTTTTCCTCCCGTGAGGCCAGTATTGTAGGCACACATCTAACAACCTGAAAGTCAGGGTTGCATACCCACCGCCCGCCTACCCCGACCGCCAACCGTATTGCAGCCGACCAGTACTGACTGGTCGGCGGTCTGCCGACCAGTAAGAAAACAGCCATCCACTTTTTTTTTTTTATCTGAGTTGGGGTCTGTACTGCGCTTGCTGAGTACAGCCCAAATTCGCTGAGAAACTTTTGGGGATGAGGGGTATGCGGGGGTTGGAGGGGAGTGTAGGGGTGGTATAGGGGGTATTGGGAGGGGTATGAGGGTGTTGGGGAGCGGTTTGGAGGTGTTGGAGGGGTGTGGGGTGGTATTGGGGGCGGGTATGGGGTGTTGGTGGGGTTATTAGGGGTTCTCGACCCAAAATAATAATAATTATAAAAAAATAAAAAATAAAAAAACTGGGGGGTGCCGAGGACTCCCGACAGGCAGGAGCCGACTAGCCAACCAGTCAGCTGCTCGGCATCCGACCTGTCAAGGGCTGCCAACCATCAGGATATGCAACACTGCAGAAGGGGAAGGAAAAATGAGCTCTGGTGCCAGAGAGGGACACATGAGTGACTGGCCAACTATACCAAAAGTGCCAAAACGTTGAAAAACATCGTATTTTTTTCTGTTTTGAGAAATAAGCTAGGCAGCAAGCCTGGTTCTCGAGCCTGAGAGCCCCGCCATGATACCGCCTGCACAAACATAGAAAGGGGGGAAGGGCACAACCACTGAAAAAAACAGAAAAAAATAGGAGGGAAGGGTGTCACATTGAACTTCTAAATAAAATCGAGGATAAAAAAATGCGATGGTAATGCATTGCTGCAAATCACTTCCTAAAAACCCTCATACACAGCCAGAAAAATGATCCTAAGATATCCAGGTGCAGACACCAGCCAGTGCAGACATCCAGCCAAATGCTATGAAGAAAACGCCAGTGCGGTTCCGAGGAAGTGAATCTCCCCCGGAGGTGCTCAAGCTATCCATATTACCCAGCACTAGCATGGCCATCGATTTTACTCGCCTGGACTCTGGACAAAGCACTCCGTGCTGCCGACTTCATTTCCTCAGATGTGTCACTTCCAATCAAGTTCACTAAGGTCGTGAACAACTCGTCCTGTTGACAGTACACAGGAAACAACAACAACTTCATTCAGCTTAAACTGGTCTGCACTCAAAACCATCTTTTGCTGAACCTTACACCCTATTGTTACAGACCTGAATACCTGCACGACAACAGTGTATCGAGCACTTCACAAATACTGACTCTGTCTGACACACAGTGTCCATAAGACGCGACTCCCGTTTTCCAGGTTCACCAACATTCCCCACAGAATCCTAAGCAGACTTTATAAAAGTCATTCAAAACAACAAGGATGGTAACCCGCTGGACATCCAGTATCGGGGTGTAGACGGACCGGATCCAGATGTCTGGGGCTGTTGTTCGGTCTAGTACGTTCAGATTGCCCCCCCCTCTAAATGATTTTTGGTAAAAACAAACAAAAGGGGCATCCCAGGACAATTTCCGGGTCCCAGGTGCCACCCCAAGAATCCTCCTGTCAATTTTCATGACTGGTAGGTCCGACCGGACAGGCCTGGACCCCATGCTTCTTCAGATTGGTGCCAATTCCAAAAATAGGCATTAGCTCAAGGAGGGAAACTTGAATTGGCAGGCAGCCAGTGTTAACACCCACTGTAGTGTTGCCGCCTCCTGTTACAGGGCATACTCACAGAAGGATGTATCTGGCGTCTGCATCATTCTTTGACATAGACATGTGCCTGACTGCCTGGCCTGGATGTGTCTGGACGCCTGTCGCCAGTGCATATGACCACTGCCACATTCTTCGAGATAGAAACACAACGAGGACGACGAACGGCGCTGAGCAGAAGGGCGAATGGGCTGGAGGAGGGGCGTTGAGAAGAGTGGAGAGGAGGGTGGGGGTTTGGGTGGACTCTCTCTCTCTCTCTCTCTGTGTGTGTGTGTGTGTGTGTGTGTGTGTGTGTGTTTGTGAGTGTGACACACACACATGCACACACAAACTTTTTAGAAGGTCCTTGAATCTTTTTTTTTTCCTTCGTTTTTCTGCAGCATGAGAGAAACACGGTGAGGATGACGGAGAGGAGGGACGGGGAGGAGGAGGAGGGGTGCCACTATGACAGTAGGAGGAGGAGGCATAGAGATGAGGAGGTGTTGGCTGCTCTCTCTCTCTCTCTCTCTCTCTCTCTCTCTCTCTCTCTCTCTCTCTCTCTCTCTCTCTCTCTCTCTCTCTCTCTCTCTCTCACTCACTCAAGTCTTGTTACGCTTGTCTCTAAGTTCTTTGTTGTTTTGTTGTGCCACGGAGGAGGAAGGACAGTGAGGAGGTCAAGGTAGAGGATGGACGAGGAGGAAGCAGAAAGACAGCGAGGAGGACAAGGTAGCGGATGGACGGGGAGGAGGGAATGCGATGAGGAGGAAGGACACTGCTTTGTGGGCGGGTGGAACAGGAGGAGAAGGGAGGATCTGTGAAGGTCTTGTATACTACAGTAATACATGTACTATATGTATGTCAATAATGTAGCCTAATATCTCTAACAATTATGCATAATAACTTAATAAGTGTGCGTTCTATATACATTGTCACATATCTATGAACTGAAAGAGCGCACTTTGAGAAACAAACAGTACAAATAAAAAAACAAACATGAAGGGCACACTGAAACCATTCATTTTTCTCATTCTTCTTTTAACTCCCCCTTCACTGTGCCTCTCATGTACAAGGCTCGCCATGTTGATGAAGTTGAGCGCGAGCTGCCTGCATCCCCATGTGCCATAACGGCCCAGTTGTACGCTGTGAGAAAGAGGCAGAGTAAGGGGGGAGGGGATAAACACAGGGAAGAGAAATCAAGAGAAGACAAACGAAGAACAACAAAGGGAAAGTAACGGAGAGCAAGGGAAAGTACGGAGTGTGGAATGACGACAAAGGGGAGGCTCAAGAATGAGTGTGTCCTTTACGACAGAGAAGACATACATTGTAAGGAATGAGCACTTGAAGACCTAGCTGAGCATTCTCAGTACAACAATTCCCATGATGGCTGGCATTGAGCATGTGCACCATACACCCCCTACAAATTGCATGTCTATTGCCAAAATGAAGGAAAAACGCTCAGTGTTGGTACGTTGTCCTGCTGCAGCACGGGGCCAAAGGAATGATCTTCGACATAAAAAAGATTGCGCACTAATTGGTGTGGCAAGAAAACATCATCGTGATGTAACAAACCAGTAACATCAGTCATGGCATGGACCATGATCCCGTTGTCCCACATATTATTATTATTTTAAGGATGCAGACATTTTCTGGGGTCCCAGTACCCCATCCGGACGGTCCCAGTACTGTTCACATGTCTCTTATCCTGCGTAGGACAAGAGTAAGGTTTTAGCTCTGCACCTTGAAAGTCCGCAGTCTGATAGTCCCAGGGGCACTGCCCCCAGTGAGTAGGCATGTAGTGGTCACTGTGCCCGACCTTTTTTTTCTATTTTGGCTCTGTATTTCCGGATGTCTGGATCCATCCACACGTATGTTTGGTTTTCTGTCTTGATCAGTCCAGTGTACGGGTCTATGGTTACCATGCGAAAATCGTAGTAAAAAGATAACAAATAAATTTGGAAAGACCTGGAATGCGCGGGTCGAAGCTTGTGTGAGAACGCACCTCCGCTTCACAGCTGAGCCCTGCGTAAAAGGCACTGGTGATGCAAGCAATCGCTGCAAGGCATGGTCTGGTAACCGCTGGGTCTGTGACTTGCCCACCCTCCACCTGAACACAGCCAAAGAGAATTATTCAATAGAGGTATCAGTACCATATTATATAACATTCAGGGAATATAAGAGGATTATTTTCAAGCCAGGCATGCAAGAAAAGTTGGCAGACCTTCCGCTAAACAAAATTAAATGAAAGGAATATGCAAAAAAAGGAAAAACAAAATCAGAAGGAAACCGGAATACCTGTTCAAATAACAGGAAAAAAAAGAGACTACAGGCAACGCCTATCGGTCAGGCCGGCCCATAGGCGGACTGCCTACCTGTGATGAGGCTGAGGCAGAGGCAAGGCAATGAGGCTAGGAGAGAGAGGGAGAGAGTGAGAGCACACACACACACACACTCAACTCGACGCAGACTCGACACGACTCAACGGACGCAGACACGAAGTGGCAAAGTCTCAAAGTCGAAGTCTTGGATTTCCGCACACAATGTCGAGGCAAGTCACACCGAAGCACAAGCACTGAGGCAGCAAACTGAATGCCCGTACTGGGCTTGGGTCCGATCTTAAGTATCGGACTCAAGTTCAGTCTGATGGGCAGAAGTGCAATTTGCCCAGGGCTGAACTGAAAATCGAAAGCTTGAAAATGGGCGCCAGAATGCCGGATGGCGCCAAGTGTCCCAAGTCAGAAAAATAAAATAAGAAAAACAAAGAAAAGAAAATGTGTGCAGTTAACTGCGGGTAGCGTCCCGCGGACCAGGGATCGAGCCCTGGTGTCGTCCGTAACACTAACGGTCTCCACACTGCCTTGCGCATTTTTTGTTTTTTTTCCCTGAGTATGTGGCTGTTCTGCACTTGAGCAGAACAGCCCAAATCCACAATAGGGAGTTTCAGGGGGTGTTTGAAGGGGCGTCGGGGGTTATTCAGGGGGTGTTTGGCGGGTTCTGTGGGGGAGGTTCAGGGGGTGTTTGGGGGGGTGTTCAGGGAGGCAGACAGGGGGTGTTTGCGGGGTTTGAGCACAGAAGTAAAGAGGGGGTTTTGGGGGGTTCGAGAAAATAAGTAAACAGGGGAACCAAAGCAGGGCTAGACACTGACCCTCTACAAAAGTGAGCGCAGCAAAATGGAGTGAAGTGCTTCTCTGCTCTCACTTTTGTGGAGCCTACGAAGCTTCCCGGGGCCCATCCTCTACTGAAAGTCGGTGGGCGAGGCCGGCGGCGCACGACGGGCAAAGTAGGACCCCCGCCAAGTTTTTTTCCCAACTGCGGGGTGCCTACCAGCCGCCTACCGGTCGGCGCCGGCAGCACCTACCGTAGGCTACCGTAGGCAGGTCCGCCGCCTACGGTCGGCCAGACTCCCCTGACATGAAACGATTATTTTTCAAGCCAGTCTCAACAACCAAAAATAAACTCCGCAAGAGTTCCTCAATGAAAAAGACCCAAAAAATAATAATAATAATAATAATAATAATAATAATAATAATAAGCCAGCCTTCGCAAGCACAAACAAAAGCTCAAAATTTATGCTCTGTCTAATGACCCAGAATGTGAGAAGGGTCAACAATTTTGCTACAAAAGTGACAAAAGCAAAAGAACTCTTGGCTGAACGGGATAAGTTCTACATGAGTAGTAGGGTCCATTTCGCATCTCACACTGATTAAACCACCACTACTTCCAAGCCTCTACTCCCGACACAGATTTCCACAGCGCGCTGAGTTACGTCAACCTGGCACGTGAGGCCAGCCTCTCCATGTCGGTGGGCTAACGTCCAAAAGTGTGGTGTGTTAACCACTGTGTAGAAACAGCGTACACAAGGATTTGCCCTTGGCCATGGTGGGCTACCATCTTTATCCCCATGCGTAATGCTGCATCAAGAACACCCTTAGGGTTCTTTGGCTGCAGAGGAGAGACAGGCAACTACTTTTGTGTCGTCGTCTTTTCAGCGCATTTGCATAAGTACTATTTCCAAACGGGATGAACAGGCGAGGACAAAAAGTCAGTCCAAACGGGATGTAGTAGTAGTCCATCCCATTCGGTACCACTTCTATGTCCCAAACGGGTGGTGCCACATCTATGTCCCAAATGGGTGGTGTCCCTTCTCTGTCCCAAATCTAGCAGGAAAACGATTGGAAAGTGGTGCCACTTCATAGCAGTGCCTGCAACATCTAGACCACGAAAAGAGATTCATTTCCTACGACTGGCGATAAGAAAATGATTACATCATTACACTAATAGAAAAAGAAGATCAAGAACAAGAAACAGGAAGAGAGAAAGCAACAATGAAAGGAACCCAAAAAAAAAAAAAAAAAAAAAAAAAAAAAANAAAAAAAAAAAAAAAAAAAAAAAGTCCTTAGGGACATCCCATAAAATTGGAACGATACAGAGAAGATTAGCATGGCCCCTATGCAAGGACATGTGTAAATCCAGAAATGGTCCATTTTTTTTGAGAAAGAAAAACAAAAGAAAAGTTCAGGCCTGCAATTCCGTACCTCGAGTGCTGGAAGGATTGTCCTCAAGGATGGTGACCCTGACGTGCTTGGAGGATTCGTTGTCAAAGCTGCGGCCACATCAGCATCTCTCAGCTGAAAATCAACCCGAAAAAAAGGAAAAAGAGAACAACAAATGTGCAAACCAACAGGACCACAGCATCAGAAATAAAACGGCCCAACCGGCAGCTTTCAATGAAAACAACTGAGAAGACAAGAGATTCTAAATGGAGGGTTAACAACTCAAAGGCAACACCAATGACTCAGTCAAATTGTCTGAGTTTATACTCACGCTAGGTGTTTTTCAACTGACCTCTGGACCTTGCAGCCAGATACATCCAGGCCTGGTTCTACTTGTGATCAGATGCATCCAAGACAGTCCTTGTGTGAGCATGCCCTTATTCCAGGCAATGGAACACAAGAGTAACACACACACACACACACACACACAAACACACACACACACATGCACACACATGCACGCACGCGCACACACACACACACACACACACACACACACACACACACACTCAGAGAGTCTTTGCGGTGGGTGTCACACCCACGGGCTGCCCTTTCGGATCTCAAAAAATTTGTTAAATACAAGAATCAATCAGTAGACATAGAAAATTCACATGTGATGATGATGATGTATGTCCAGTCTGCATTTCGACGTTGATTGGGTCTGATCATTGGTATTCTAGCCTCCGCTGTGCTATCCTGTTCTATCTGTGGGAGGTCGGTTCTTGGTTCTGGTCTGCACCATCTTGGTATGCGACAGCTCCACCAGCAAGAAAGCACCAAGCAGAGGCAGCATAGTCCGAAAAAACTTGGAGAGCCCTCCGAGTTAGCCCACAAGCACAGCAGCACTGGTACTGTATTCCTCCCAAACAACACACTCACGTCACCACTATCTCTATCACTCCGTGGCTAGACAGTCCTCGTCTTCTGTCTAGCCTCCGGAGTGTATAGAGTACCATAAACCCAAAGACCACAAGATCTTCACGTGACACCAGTAGGGCTACTGCTTAAACCCCCCTAGAAGTCCCCGTTTCTTCCATGTGCTCCAAAAGAGCAGCCCATGGGAATGGCACCCACAGCAAACACTCTCTGAGCCGCCTCGCCAGGAGGGGGAAGAGACGAAGGAGAAGGGGAAAGAGATGGGAATGTCGTCAACCCAAATGTCGCTGATATCAACCCTAAACAGTTCCCCTGATGGCTCTGCCCAGTGTCGAGTCCAAATCCCAAGTGTCGTTAATCTCTCTCTCTCTCTTTCTCTCTCTGTCTCTCTCTCTCTCTCTCTCTCTCTCTCTCTCTCTCTCTCTCTCTCTCTCTCTCTCTCTCTCTCTCTC
>BFEA01000017.1:1781630-1794079 GCA_003427395.1 Chara braunii | reverse complement strand
AGTTCCTTAGTCCCTCCTCCCTCGTCTCTCCTACTTCATCCCTCCTCCCTCGTCTCTCCTACTTCATCCCTCCTCCCTCGTCTCTCCTACTTCATCCGTCCTCCATCTTCTTTCTGCATTTTTTATTTCGAAGTCCGATTGGCAGCGAATACCCTCCCCGTTTGCCGTGTGCTCCTCCCTTGTCATCGGTGTGCTCCTCCCTCATCCATTCCCTCCCTCCCTTCTCCCTTCTCATCATGCTTGTTTCGGTTCTTCACTTCCCCCCTCCCTCGTCTTTCCACCATCCCTCTTCGGTCCATCTTCCATCTCCTTTTTTGTTCGTCGGTCGATCTTCCATCAGGCTGTAATCGCGGATTCGCTCTCTGTTGGAGAGAGCACGTTCATCGGGCGGTCGCTGGTGAAATAATATCATATTATATTATGATATTATTTAATATATCATGGACTCTTACTGTATTACGGAGAGGGGGAAAAAAAAAAAGCCATGCATTCCCGTGCCCACACTGCGCACAAATATGCGCGCGGCACGCGCACGCCCCAGCGCACTGGAGTGCCGCGCAGAATCGCGCATCGTGCACTGCACAACGATGCGCGCGCATCATGCATGAATGCGCGCACAGCCGAGGGGCGCACGGCGCATCGTGCACCGCACCGCAAGTATGTTCTCGGTGAAATGCCTGAATGAAGCCTTTCTTGTTACCCATTTTCAACAAATATTATTTCTGTTCAGGTTGGGAAAAAAAAAATAAAAAATCCTGCAGCCTAAAGATATCCTTTCCCATCACCTTCTGTCAAGATTTCCCCATTTTCCCCATTCTCTCTTTTTTTTTTCAGCCAAGTCTCCTTCACAATTTTTTTTTTTTTTTTGAAGGGTGATGGCCTTGAGGTATTATCATCGGACTAACCAGCCCAGGTAAATTCAATCTCGTGTCTAATCTGACACCGGGTGGCCTTTTTATCCCAGGGTGGCCTTATTGCCTTCAGGGAACCCCCAATGGGGGACACCGGCCAGGGGACAGCTGGTAGGAGAGTGACCGAGCATCATCTGAGTGGCCAGTCCTTTGCAAATTATTCTTTGTATTCCAGTTTAAGAAGGAAAAAAAAAAGAAAAAAAGAAAATAAAAAGACATGAGGCATACAGGTATGTTGTCCCGTCACCTTCGGTCAAGATTTCCCCATTCGGCCACGTCTCCTTCTCCCCCCTCCGCCCCCTCTGCAAGCACGCTGCCATCACCAGAACCCAGTGCCATCCGCAGAAACAATTCCAGATACGCTCGATCTGCGATGAATTGCGCCTTAAACTCAAGGATCGCCTTCAGAAGCCGTTCAAAAACCTTCTGTTTCATAAGTATTGGACCTTCCTCCCCTGCACATCCAGACCATTACCATTCATGACTTAGGAGTGGAGGACCATCAGAACAGGGAACCCCACTCTGTCACCCATCCATCATCTTCCAGAAAGCCACGAGTCATTAATGAATAATATTACTGATAGACAGGACAAGTTAACCAGAGCTTGCAGTTCTGACCAATAGTGACTCTTCAAATAAAAATAAGGGTTTGGGAAGGGAAGGTGGAGGAGACTCCGACATGTGGAGTTACTCGATAATCGCGTCAGTAATTAAAATACTACCGTAAACAAATAAACCTGAACAGAGGGAGTTACACCAATTGAAACGATTGAAATGAAGTGTCTCTTCCAGATTCAATTTCATAACAAGTACTTCCCCTACATGCAAGTGGACGCCGTGCGGAAAATTCTGCACGTTTGGCGCACGAGGGGACCCGCACGGTACGGCGCACGGGGAAAATATTCACTCAAAAAAGAAAAGGGGTCGTGTGGCTGGGTCAATGGTCGCCTGTGTCCCCTTTAAAGATATTTTCTGGGATGGAAAAAAAAAAAAAAAAACTAGCGGGTGGGTAATGCCGCTACCTAAACGTCAAGACTGATGCCCAATTGAACGGGAAGTAAAATCTGTACGACTGTACTTGAAAAAGATCAGTTACGCAGGTGTTGCACTTGCGAGGCACAAGGCTTCGGAAAGCCCTACTGGGCCCTGTTATCAGCAAGGTCGGCCGCCCTAAGTGAAGGCAGGCCCGACCCAGGACTATTTTGGACTACTACGCAACTTGGGAAAATTCAGGCAATTCAGGCAGTTGCGCAGCGCAAGTTGGTTGAAAGTGCCCAGGCCCAGGGTGCCTCTATTGAATGTAACTGAGGCAGGCCCTGGGCCAGATACGCAACATGGACCGAACACAGGCTGCGGGCAGTTGGGCACGGGTAACCACCACAGGCCCTGGGCCTGTGTCGTTTGGTATGCGGCTCAGCCTCTCGGCGCCTACCGGAAGCTTCTGGACCGGGGCCCAGTGCAGCCTTGCCGCACGCAGCAGGCAGGCCACTTCCATTTAGGAAAGGGCCTGCCTCCAGATTTGGCATTCCGGCACTGGCTGCATGCTGCACTAATCACTGGCCAGGCCCACGTGCTCACGGGCGAGCAGGGAGAGCAGGCAGCCATAGCCGAGCTGCGCTGCGTTGAGCTGGATGGGGCGCATGGTGGTCCTTGGGTGCATTTGGCATCTGTGAGTGGGGGATCGAGATTGTGAGTGATACGAGAGACATACCTTGTGCTTGAGGCGAACGGCATTGGCCGAGATCTGCTCGTACTTCGGGGAGCTGTTGACGTCACAAGCGGCACTGTAGATAGGCTAGATAGGATCTGCCATTTGTAGTCTGGGCGCAGAGTGCCAGATAGGATGTCGACATTGGTTCTTTGTTGATGATGATGAAACTATTCCAACATTGTCACTTATGAGCTTTTGTTGTGCTCTAATTTGGTGGCACTCGAGTTGCAATTCTGCTTTTCGTTCGAGGTCACAACTATCTGGTCTCATGTGTATGATGCTGCTTGGTTTCTGAAGTTCGTTATCGCTCATTTTCCTTGCAATTTAGTATCGGAGCAGGTCCTAGTGTACAGATTCCTGTACAGACAGTGTATTCCCAACCTCGGTTGCAGACGGCCGTAACTGGGCAGCCTGCTGTCTCGCAGCCAGCACAGCCGCAGGGCACACAGCCCCAACAGCAGCTAGTGCAGCAGCCTGCGCCTCAAGGTCCACAGCCTGGAGTGGTGCAGGTACCGGGACAAAGCCAGTGGGTTCCAAAGACGGCCATCGACTGACCTAAACCCTTCTCAGGGATAAGAGGGGCGAAGACCTTGACACATGGTTGAGGTCAGTGCCGGTCTACGTTAAGTGTAAGCTGACCTTGCCGCACGAGGAAGTGCTTGTGGCTGCCTCCTACCTTGAGGGGAGCGCAGCAAGATGGTTAAGTGGTCTAATGCAACTATAGGGGTACGGACATGACTTCCGCGCTTGGGCTGTCAACCAGAAACTGGAGGACTTCCTTAAGCTGGTGGAGGAAAGGTGGCATGATCCTCAGGAGGCCCAAAAGGCCACTGATGCGATCCTGAGCTTGAGCAATAGACCGTTCAAGTCAGTAAGGGATGCCACAGACGCAGTGGAGCATTTGATCTGTGTACCTGGAGTGTGTTACGACCCCGAAGTCTTACTGACCGACCACTTACCTGAGGTGTCTTCCCATGCCACTCAGGAATCAGTTGGCGGGTGAGGCTAAGATCAAATGTGCACAACTTTCCCTCGTTTAGCAAGAACGCCCTAGACCTGGAAGCAAAGATAGGGCATGGACATCAACCCACGACGAATGGTAGGAGGAAACCACTGCCTCCCAACTGGAAGGCGAAGGGTTGCATAATGTTCGTCGATAACGATGGTTCCACCATCGAGTTGGACGACGACTTCCAAGAAGGAGTAGGTTCAGAGGCAGGCAGCGTAGAGGCTTCAGGGGGTGGAGCAGTCGCTGCCTCTGTTCAGAAAGGTAACGCGACCGGTCGACGCCGTGGAGGCTCCCGGTCTAGGAGTCAAGTTCACCCCAATGCTCCTCCATGGGACGTTTGTCTCAACCAAAGTCTCTGAGGCCCCAAGTAGCTAAAAATGTGCAAACCAGTCACCCAGTGGTCCAAACAGGAACTTGTGCTTGCTCAGACTTAGACATTTGAGAAGACACTGTCGGAGGCCAGATAGAATCTGAAATAGACAAATAGCTGAAGCACGTAGAACCCAAACACCCAATACAAAACAGACAAAAATAACCCTCTGCGGCAGGCTCTGCCTGACAACAAAAGGAGCCCCAACAATGATCCATGGCCCGAAGGCCCTCGAAATGTGGGTCGCAACAGTGTTGCACACCCCGAACGTCGGCGACCCTTGACTGGTCGGCACCTATTGGTTGGGGGTCGTCGGCACCCCGCAAAAAAAAAATAAAAAAAATTATAATAACCCCACGAGCACCCCCATACCAACCCCAAATACCCCCATACACCCCCCAACACCCACAAACCGCCCCCCAACACCCTCATATCCCCCCCCAGTACCCCCTCCCCCAAACCCCCATCCCCAAAAATTTCTCAGCGGATTTGGGCTGTACTCAGCAAACGCAGTACAGCTTTAAACTCAGATCTGAAAAAAAAATAGTGGATGGTTGCTTTCTGACTGGTTGGCAGACCGCAGGCCGGTCGGCCCTACTGGTCGGCTGCAATACGGTCGGCGGTCCGCAGGGATGCAACCATGGGTCTCACAGTATTAGGGACCAGTAGCCAAGGTCCCGTGCATGCCACAACATCACTGGGATTAAATAAATTATAGGTGACTGGTGGTGGCGTAAGGGTACATCAGAAAAGTTCTTTCGGACATAGGTTAAGAGAAATCTCGATTAACTCAGTAAGAGCCTTGTAAAGCCTACTTAAATGTAAATAAGAAAATAAAATACGAATAAAATTGGTGGAGACTGACTAGAACTGGACATAAAGAGAACAAAAAAAAAACAAAAAAAAACCATACTAAAACTAGGGAGATATCCCCAGCGCCCGGGTTCCAACGTCACGCCTGGTTTGGCGACCGGGTGACCGGCCGGGCATGACCCCCAGGCATGGGCACGGGCAACCCAAGGGCAAAAAAAAAAAAAAAAAAAAAAATCAAGATAATCAAGAAAAACTGAAAAATAATGTTGTGTAGAATTGCAATACAAACAACTTTTGGGTGAGGGTCACATCAGAATTCCTCCCGGAACTGAAGATAAAAAAGAAAGTAACCAAATCACACTAAGGCACCCCCCTTTCAACCCCTTTAGCCCCTTTAGCCCCTTTAAAATTCATTTATATTCCCCTTTCCCCCCTTGACAGCCAACACTCAAGAAAAGAAAAGAGCCCAAATTTGGGCTCCTCTCAGAGAGCACGGAAAAACCCCACCGCCATTTAAAAAAAAAAAAAATCCCATGCCTGGGTATCCCGGGTGTCACGCCCGGGTGACCGGCCGGTCATGAAAATCTTCCTAGCACTAAAACAGTAACAATACTAAAATAGCTAAAGTAGTAAAATACTGACAAAAATAAGAATGAGGAACGACTTACCAGTCACGCGGTTTCCATCGGAGGCCATCGGAAGCTTTTCTTGTAAAGCCTGCAAGTTCTCGAAGCACCTCATTGCACTTCGCCGAACACCCTGCATGCAAAAACAGTCACCCAAGAAAAAAAATTGGGAAAAAGGAAGGACCAGATAAGGAAACTATGAAAACAATTAAGACTCTTAAGAGTGTTCTCTGGGACATGCTTTAAAATTACGATGATACAAAGAAGATTAGCATGGCTGCTGCACTGACACACATAAATCGAGAAAAATAATGGTAGTGGCTCCGAGTCGTCCGGGCAGAGAGATCTGCGTGGCACAGAGAGAGATGTGAGGTGGTGCATCGAGAGAGAAAATGCTGGACAACACCAAGGCTCCAGAGAGATACTGGACGACAATCAGCATCGATTGACAGTCTTTGCGTTACATCTCATTCTCTTTACTCGAGGCAAATTGAAGTCGTGAAAGTGATTAAGCAACTGTTCAACAGGATCATTGCATACGGAAAATAGATCCTACAATTACTTTCAAAGTGATTCTTTGGACATCAATAGTAAAGGACTTATATGTGGAACGAGGGCCATTTTCCTACTCTCATTGCCCCCATATGGACTTACATGCATTCAGATTATAATATTTCTGATGAACAATGACTTACCTCATACATCGAATGGTAGACACCCCTTGGAGTGCAGATTGAACACAAGGTAGTACGGTTCACTTCCTAACACATGCAGGGAGGCGGAGATACATAAGAGATGACGGGGAAAGAAAAAGAAAAAGACCAGCTAGAAGGGCAAGGGATAGAATAGAGGGAATGTCCAAGATCTATTTTCTTTGTTCTCTTTTTTTTTTTTATCTAAGTGAATATCCAAGCTATACGTCGTACAGAGGGGGAAGAAACCAAGTCCGGCTGCCTTGAGAGTGAAAGTACGCAATGTGACGTGAAGCGACCGCGTCAATCCGAACACTGAACAAGTGGCTAGCAAACCAGCCTCCACAGAGGCACAGTGAAAGTGCAATGTGGCGTGAAGCAACCGCGCCAATCCGAACACTGAACAGAGGTGAAGTGGCTAGCAAACCAGCCTCGACAGAGGCACAGCAGCAAGGACAATTGATCCATCTCTCGGTGGAACAGAAGTCTACGTTTCCCTGTGGTCCTCAGCAGATGCTAGATAGCCATGACCTCCAATCAAAAGACGAGAGGACTTCACATCTGGTGCAGGTAACTCCATCTGACTGCCCAGCCTCCACCCTTCACATGCACGGTGCAGACACTGCTTCTGAACTCCGTGAAACCTGTGCTGTGAACTCTTCATCGGATGGAAGCTTGGAGCAAAAAGGACAAAAAAAGCTGGGACTTGAGGCCTGCCATCCCCCATACTTGGGCAGGTGTAGGGCTGCCAACATAAGTCGAACCAAGGTTGAAACAGCTTTCCTCCACATGTCGATCAACTAAAGGAGTGTTGTTGCATACTCGTGAGACACAGTCATAAGTATTGCACAGATTCCCAGAACCAACCAGATAATACAGAGTTAATACATATACAGATACAGCGGAAGACTTGATACACATGGACCGACTCTGACCTGACTCAGACTGCAACGAAACACTCTCAGCATGCATCCATGGTGTGAAAGCCCTGGCCTTGGACACACAAGAGAAGGCCAGGGTCTAAGATCATACACGGACGAATGGGGGGAGAGGGGAGACGAGAAGGAGAAGGAGAGGGAAGTTGATGTCAGCACCCTGGATCCAGATATAGTATCTCGAAAGTAAGTAACACAAATCCGAAATGTCGTGAATACAAAGTCTCACAGTGTCCCAGATGTTGATCTCCCAATATCAAGATACATCCCTTGCAGTAGATGAAGTTGGATCCCAGAAGTAGCCCTCAACCAATGTCTCAATGCTACTATCTCAACTGTCATCAGAACTCGTCACCATCCTACGTACTCGGAGTGTTCCAGTAGAGTAGACTTAGACCTGGAGGGTAGGAGGGGAGAGAGAGAGAGAGAGAGAGAGAGAGAGAGGGAGAGAGAGAGAGAGAGAGAGAGAGAGAGAGAGAGAGAGACAGAGGGAGAAGAGGGAGAAAAGGCAAGGCTTTTCTCCCTGGTACCTGAAGTGGTGGCTGTGGCGCTGCAAGGGCTGGCACTGGGCCGCGGGCTGGGCCGGTGGCTGGCTCTGCTCCACTGCTGCGCTAGTTCTTCCTCGCCGCTGGGCTCCTTCTCTCCTCGCTGCTCATGCTAACGCTGGGGCGCTGCGCTAATGCTGCTAACGCTGCAACGCTGCGCTAATCCTGAAGACTAACCTCCTGTCTACTAACCTACTGACTGAGGCTGGTACCCAGCTGATATAGTGCTGGGTCGGCCTCAGTCCTACTGAGTGCCTTCGGGTCTGGACAGTTGATCGGGCCCAACGGTTCAGATCCGATTGAATCTGAAAAGTGGCGCCCAAAACTGTGCCACCGGGTGGGCCTACCGATTGACCGGTACCTGGCCTAAACAACTAGCCGTTGGGTCTGGTGGGGTCTAAACGAGGCTTACCGGACCCTAAACTGAACAGACGGTTCCTAGGCCTACCTGGACCTAGCTGGGACCGTCGTGACCCGGTACCTAGGCCTAAACCGTGCCTACTACAGAACCGGGCCCTAACTGGACCCCGTGTGGTATCAGTATGCCACAAGTGCAGTTTGGAAAGCATACGAAAAATGGCAGCCAACATGAAGCACACTAAAGCTATTGTCCGCCTTCTCCTGTGCGTCGTTCTTTCTGATCATTTTTCCTTATTTTTCCCTTTTCCTAATGAACCCAACTTCAGAACTTACAATCAAATCTCTCATGAACAAACACTGCTCAACTCAACGATAACAACCAAAGTGAGACAGGATAGAAAGATACGACCATGAAGATCAAACCATGGGATTATCTCAAGGTGTATAAACTATTAATATAATGTTCATACTGCTCCTCTCTCTTCTCCCAACGGAATACTGCTCACCGCCTCAATGCACCCATGGCTTGAATGTCCCGACGACTCCACCACCACATCTGGACACAATGTCACCTGCGACAAGTCAACCTCTCTACATCACTGGCTATCCCAGGCCAGCACAATGAAGCTGGAACTCGAAATGACAATGTGAATCTTTTGCGGCAGCATGGAGTCTTCTTCATCTAAATCACGACCGCATTGCCTCCAGGAAGGTATGGCCACTTTCCCTCTCATCCCCCAAGCTCACTAGCATAAGTGCCACACGCAATGCAGAGCACAGGACGAAGCACTGGATGAGGAACGCTGCTCTCCCTCCTCTTGGAGTCTTCTTCCTCAGGTAGCTATGGCGGCCAGTCAACAGGTATGCTTCCTACACATTCTTGTCAATCCTTGTGCAATGCTCATCTCCGCCTTCCTATCGCCACACCTGACCCTCCTCTTTATGGTGTCAGAAAAGCTATGTAGTCCACAACACCACTTCGAGTCGTGGATGAAGAATGTGGAGCACATGCAACCACTGGTCTTCTCTGCAGCAGCTTTGGCTGAACACTCCTAATCGACACACTCTCCACGTAAGCTTCCCCTTCCCCTTCCCCCCAAAACCTTGGACTCTACCTCAGATCTCCCCTCTGTACCTACTACAGGCTATGGCTACCGCTCTCTCTCACTTCTCGCCATGGCAGCCTCTCACTCTCTCCGTCTGCCTTCTCTAGCACTCACTGCAGCAACGCACTGTAGTGTGTGACTGTAGCGCATCACTGTAGCACGTCAATGTACCTGTGCACTGTAGCCACATACTGTAGCGAGTGCACTGTAGCAGCGCAAGGCAGAACGAATCCATGAGTTGGGGCAGACCACTCTCTTATAGTGTTTGCTTGGTCTGCCCTGCCTCCAGTTTTCCTCCTCAAAGGGCTGAGATTTCCCGATCTGTCGGGGGCCAGATTCGCTTGCGGCCAGCGTGTGCCTACCCAGTGGGCCTTGGAGACTTCTGGAAACTGCAGTGAGCCTTTGGATTTGTGTGAGAATTGAGACCATGGTTGACTCCTGAGAAATATTTAACTCCTTGATTTCTGTGCCCGGGAAGACTGATGACTTTCCTAGGGCATGAGGTGCCTCATTTCGAGTCTTTACCCCGTACCTATTCACCAAAGGACATTCTGATGCCTCTTCAGAGTCAGAGAAGTGACTTTTTGATGCTACAACTTCGACGTGACCACAGGTTACGACCCCTAGTCATGTCTGTACGGATTTCATATCAGTTCTAGAGAAGCCTCTGGAGGCTCGCCGCAGAGTTCGAAACAAATATTAGGAGAGTCTGTAGGACCAACAGTTGACCCCTGAACTTTGCTAGGTCAATAACTACCGTCTTCACCCAAATAGAACGCCCGGTCATTATCGCTGCATCTAGACAGAAAACTGCCCCAGATACGGCTGTAATGACCGGCCGTTCTATTCGAGTGAAGACAGTAGGACCCTTGGACTTTCCTCATCTGGTTCTATCCCATCCTTTGACTCTGTAGGGGTCTTCATTCCAAAGGACTTTCCTCATCTGGTTCTATCCCATCCTACAACCCTATTTCTCATGCCTAGTCTTGACTCAAACTTTGGATGCATGTTTCTGTCCTGTTTCTCAGCTTGGCGTTTCAGAAGTTCGCGGTTAGACCGTGTTGCATACTCCAATGAGTATGGGCAGAACCAAGAATCAACCAATGTAGGATGAGTATAGATGCAACGGAAGTCTGATAAACGGACTGACTCACATAGCATCACTCCACACACATACAATCGTGAGATGGTGGGGTCTGAGCCATACAGAGAGGATGCTCAGCCCCGTACACAATATACACAGATGAATGGGGGAGGAGAGACGAAGGAGGTGGGGCGGTTAGACAGCACTGAAAATCACCGGAATAGAAATCTGATAGGCCACCGATATGGTAGTCCGAAATGTCATCCCACAAGATCAAAATGTCGATGGCCATAGATCACCAATGTCGGAGATACAGAGTCCAAATGTAACCGGTGTCCGAACGGTGATGTCGCCAAGTATCAACCCCAACAATCTCCAAGTCTCCAATCCGGTAAGTACCACAGTCTCATATCACCGAAGTCCAACTCTGATCTCTGTCCAACTAGCATAAGTCTTCCATCTGAAGAGGAAGAAGACGAAGAAGAAAAAGAAGAAGAAGAAGAAGAAGAAGAGAGCCGAGGAGGAGAGGGAGAGAGAGGGGACTGGCGAGGGGAGGGAGGAGAGAAGCCTCCGACTCCCGGTACCTCAGGCGGCTATGGCCGCCGGTAACCCAGTCGCCGCTGCTGCTGCGCTGCCTGCTCCTTGCTCCTGCGCTAAACATAGCGCTCCAACGGCACGCTGGTGCCGACCTTACCGCACCGTATCGTATACCGGTGGGTCGATGCCTCGAAGTGAGGCCGGACCAGTACTAAGTACTGGTTCGAAGAGGACCGGCCTCACTGCTGCGAGGCCTTGGTTGGGGCTGAACCGTCCAGATCGACGATTCAGGTCCAACCGGAGAGTGGCAGCCTCAAATGGCGCCGTCAGGCCCAAGGACGAAATGTCATTTGGGCCTGGTCCGTAGTCGGGTCCAAGTCGTGGCCTTTCGGCCTGTTATCCCCCAAGGTCGGGCCTTTAGGCCCTGATGTGTCCCTCTAGCCCTAAGTCGGGTCCGGTAGGACCCGTGTGGCGTCGAAGATGTAACACACTCCCCCTCTTAAAAGACCGAGCTACCTGCGAGGGCGAAGTTGTCTGTCCGATACCGGGGTGGGTCGGGCGGGACGAGCTGCGTCCTTAGCCAGGCGTCGCTTCTCATAGTCGGCGAAGATAAGGGGTGCAGAAGTCTGCAAATCTGTACTGGAGATCAACCGAGTGTCATCAGGCGCGCATTGCTTGAACGTGACTTTGTACTGCCTTGGCTTGTTGCCATACTTGCGGTGCGTGATGACTCAGTCAACTTCCTGATGTCCGTCYATAGAAGGCGGATCCTGTGATCGGCGTCCGGGGAACTCGTCAGCTGAAGGTGGCGTGTAGATGGCCAGCTTCGATGCGTGGAAGACCCAATGCACTGTCAGGTGCRGTGGAATGTTGATCACGAAGGAAGGACCTGCGGGGTCGTCTCCAACGGCAGAAGTGACTTCCCATGGTCCGAACCATTTCGGAAGGAGTTTGCGCGAAACATCCTRCTCGAGCGCAAATTCCTCGGAGAGGACCCAAACAAGGTCTCCCTCGCGGAAAGGAYATGGAAGTCGACGTCGGTTAGCTTGCTGCTGCATGCGGACCTGAGCCTTTTGTATATTTGCGCGGGCTTTGATCAGCAAGTCCCGGTACTTCCGGATGGAAGCGGGAGAGCAAGGGACGTCTATGTTGGCACCCTGTGGCAAAAGGAGATCAGCGAAGATCCGTGCTTTCTCTCCACCATGATGTAGCTCGAATGGTGTGACGCAGATCGCCGGGTGCACCGAAGTGTTGTAGGCGAACTCGGTGTCGGGAAGCCGGTCAACCCAATCTTTCTGGTCGGGACGGATGAGCGTACGCAACATCATCTGAGCGGTCTGGTGCGCTCGTTCCGTCTGACCATCCGTCTGCRGGTGCCGAGTCGAGCTCGGTTTCATTGTCGTACCGGACTCAGCCATGAGGGAAGTCCAAAAGGCTGACATGAAACGAGTATCTCGGTCGCTCACTATGTCTTCCGGAACACCCTGGTTGGTAATCCAACCGGTGTGCAAGAGTCGTACGAGCTCAGGTGCTGCAGCATGATACTTGCAAGGAAGGAATACCGTGAGAGTCGTGCGAGAGTCGTGCGAGCATACTTGCTCGGTTGGTAATCCAACCGGTGTGCAAGAGTCGTGCGAGCATACTTGCTCAAACGGTCAACGACCGTGAGAATACCGTCATCGCCGTGGCGATCGCGGGGAAACGGGCCTGTCACGTCCATAGCAATGGAGAGGCGTGGTGCCCGAGGGAT
>BFEA01000017.1:1713262-1737024 GCA_003427395.1 Chara braunii | reverse complement strand
AAGAGGAAAAGGAACGGATGGCAAATTATGGCCACCCCTCTCTTGTAAATTACACAGGATGTCTGGATGGTATCTGGGCACAAACCCACCTCCCCCCAAACATAAGGCACCCTAATCAGGAACGTATACGAGCCATCTTTCCAGTCCGATGCAGTCAGTATGAGGGTGAGACAAGTTCGCGGGAAGATGATAGTCTGGATCTGACCAGGTTATCTGTCCAGAATCTTGAGTCCAGTGTGACCACACTTTGCAACTCCAACTTGACAATCAATCACTCTATTTTTCATTGTCATCAACTGGTGACGGGTAGAGAAATTGACGGCTGGGTCGCAAGACGAGGGATGAGAGAATGTGAGGTTGCCAGAGCGAGAGGCATAACTTGAAGAGTAAAAAAGTTGTCTCACCTCCTTAGACTCAGAAGCGCCCAAGTCATGTAACTTTGAGAACAGTGGATGCTGGATACCTGAAGCGAGCCCCACTGCCAACTTGCTCAAACTCTTTTCCTGCATGCAGAGTACAGCATACCGAACTACCACTTACTTATTTCTTAAATTTTTACGGACTTACAAATTAATTTGAAGTGGGATGTTCTTCTCTACCGAAAACTCAGCGCTCCTTTTCGAGAGAGACCTACATATCCCTGAGGTTCCCGTCCAAAATTCACAGAGACCACAACCACACACCTGGTTGATTACATGTGCAGTCCAGATTTACTCCAACAAGCATTCTAGTCATTACATGCACAGACCTATGGAAGTAGTTCCGGCCTCAAAAGGCTCCTTCCCCCCCCTCCTCCCAACCTCTTTTGTTTGTTTGCTTGTTTGTTTGTGTATGTGTGTGTGCGTGCGTGTGCGTGTGCGTGTGTGTGTCTGTGTGTGTGTGCGTGTGCGTGTGTGTGCGTGTGTGCGTGTGTGCATGTGTGCGTGTGTGCGTGCGCGTCTGTGTGTGTGTGTGTGTGTGCGTGTGCGTGTGTGTGTGTGCGTGTGTGAATGTGTGGGAGTGTGTGTGAGTGTGTGTGTGTCTGTGGTTCAGCGCCAAGTGCCCACACACCCGTCTGCCGCCGAAGCAGCACATATACATATATAGTATATACACATATTTAATGGTCCATAAAGGGATGGAGGGCAAAAGGCAACTTAACTAAAACAGAAGACTCCACCAGCAAGAAAGCACCGACCCAATCCCCCAAAGGTCCAAGAAAACTTGGAGAGCCCTCCGAATCCGCCCACAAAACCACAAAATTAATTACACAAACACAACAGCATTAGGACTGTCATTCAGCCCAAATAACTCAATCACATCACCACTATCTCTACCACTCCACGGCTAGACATCCTCCATTTCACTTTGCTGTCCAGCCCTGGAGTGTATAGAGTGCCGTAATCTTCCAAGAACTTCATGCGACAGTAGGAGCGCTACTGCTTAAAACACCCTAAAAGCCCCCATTTCTTCAATGTGCTCCAAAAAAGCAGACCGTGGGTGTGGGTGTGGGTGTGTTTGTGTGTGTGTGTGTGTGGGGGAGGGGNAACCCTTAACTTCATGCTACTCATAGTCACCAACGTTTTTCTGTGCATTCAATTGGGTTCAGACAATTGCACCATATTCTTCCAAGAAAAGCAGGGAAACAGAACGACAAAGAAAACAAAAAAATTGGAGACAAACTACCTTCAACACCTAGCTTTTGGAAAGTGAAAAACTGCCAAGGAGAGGGAGGTGGGGGGCGTAAATGGGGGTGGGGCAATGGGGGGGAAATGGAGGGAATACAGTCAACTGACCCCATCTCGTGGAAAGAAAAACCCCAGGAGATACATAGACACCTTCTCTGTCAACTTGGGATTCTCTGTCAACAGGGTAGTTCCCATGAAATTCAACACTGCTTTGATCACCGATATCGCGTCGCGAGGGTTCTCTCCCAATCCCAAACCTGTTTCAATTTTGAGAAGTCGCCATCACCCAGTTTATCCACTGTCAGTCGGAAATTTGCGAACAAGTGCACAAAACTTCACACATCCAAATTTCAATCTGCAAGCAAGCACAACACCCACAAGAATGATGGACGATGAGAAGGGGGGGGAGAGGGGGGAGGTAGGGACAAGACAGCACATAGACAGGGCCAGGTGATTAGAAAGCAGCATTGTGAAGAGTAAGGGCCAATAGAGCTGAAAACAGTGACGTTCAATTCCACGTTTCCACACTCTGGCCCGCTTCAGATGACAGGCCTACAGGGTTGAAAATAGCGATTTCCCGAAATGAATCAGGCCAGAAAGCACACAGACAGGACTATGTTCTTTTCTTTTTCTTTGAGACAGTTTGTCACTTCGTGTGTTATGTCGTTTTGCAAAGCAGGCCTGATGTTAATATTCTCAGAATTTAAAAAGCTATATCGTAAAAAGGACGGTGGCAAACGTCAATTCGACAATTGCGGCAAATGCCTTGCTTATGCGGCAAATGTATAGACCAATTATACAACACTCCAGGTTGCTTCCCAATGACGGCAGTATCAAGCTACACTCAGTGGTTCTCCCAATCGAATTGACCCTTGATCAAACTCTGATTTGCATAGCTGTAACGTACCACAGAGCCACAAACAGAACTATCACCAATGCCAATGCTCCACATGCTGCCACTGCCATGGCCAGCCGACATACCTTTCCATCACAGTGTATACATGAGACAAAATTGCAACATTCCTCTCTGCGGTCCAAAACAGGACAACTGCAAGCTCGATTCCCAAATGAGGCACCGACAATGCGGGTAGCCCCCGAACTGAAACCAGTGAAAGACCCTGCTGGGACAGTCTCACCTACTAGTCCTGGATAGCTTAGTGCAAGGGATGAGGCGTTTGGCCAGGAATGGAAAGGGCCTGCACCTGCTGGGAACTGTCTGCGACCGGCCTAAGTGAAGGTGGGACCCTGAAAAATTCGATGAGGCCTGAAATGAGGCCAACGTGGGTAGAGGTGGCCTCGTGGGTTGGTTGCTGCACGCAGCACCTCCAACCACCCGATAGGCCCGATAGGTTGAAGATGCTGGGGCCCAGCAAAGATGCTGAGGCCCAGGGCAGTTACAGTTGGGCCCCACGCACATTCTGGAAGGGCCCTGGGCGCAGCTGCTGGGACAGAGACCGAGCTTCCAGAGCCTGCCTCGCCCAGCAAGTCAGGCGCAAAAGGAAGTGAGCTCACTCGCTTCTCACTCATGCCGGCTGGCTGGGCGGCAGCAGCGCTGTTGGAGCTGTGACGTGCTGGGCGCTAGTCAGGCTGAGTGGAAGGGTGCTGGCGGGGCGCGAAATAGAAGCTGCGAGTGCGCAGCTGGTACACAAGGCAGCCATAGCCAGGCTGCCTGCGCCATAGCCAGGGAGGTCAAAGCGGTGGTCCTTGGGTGAGGGACGGCGGCGTCGGGACGAGGGATGAGTGGGGACGCTCACTTACCCGGTGATGATGGGCGGGTCGCCATGGCCAAAGTCTTCATTCCTCATCGGCCTGCTGATCTTCATGAAGACCTGTTGTCATGGTCGTAGAGTCTAGGAGATAGGAGCTGTCTGATTGTAGTCTGGGTGCTGAGCGCCATACAGGAGACCAACATTGGGGACATTGTCGTTGGAGGCAAGGAGAGGGCTTTCGTTGTGAATTCACTTCAGCCTTTGCTCTTATTTGGCATAACTCCTGTGCAATCTGCTTTCAGTTCAAGCTCGTGACTATCGGGATTTCTGTGGGATGATGCAATTTGGCTCCTGTCATTCCCTCTGCTCATTTTCCTTGCATTAGCACATCATCCTTCACAATACCTTCCACAGAAGGAAGACCATTCAAGTACGAAGGCAAATCATCACAGCGAGGTGTACATCAATGCCCATACAAGGGAGGAATTTGGAAGCAGCAAGGAGGCACTACCAATGTCAACACCTCATTGACGCAAACACAACACCATAACCCCATCCTGTGTGCAATCCAAGACCCAGCATGCATCAGAGTACAGTCCTTCACTCACAAAGTTCAGTGGGACTCCTTCGACGCCGCATGAGGTTAGGAAGGGATGGCAAGTGGAAGAAAGGGGAAGAAAGGGGAAAGAAGGGAAAAGAAGGGGAAGAGAGAAAGAGAGAGAAAGAGAGAGAATGAGAGAGAATGAGAGAGAAAGAGAGAGAAAGAGAGAGAAAGAGAGAGAAAGAGAGAAAGAGAGAGAAAGAGAGAGAAAGAGAGAGAGAGAGAGAGAGAGAGAGAGAGAGGACTTCCAAACATGTCCAAACAAACTGGCGTAACATAATCAGGATGACTAACACTCCGGAAGTAATAATCCCGCTTTGCTTTCCTTTAAAGTTGAAAGTCGTTTTCCTAAGAGAAGTGGGGAAAATGACAGAGAGAGCCCGCAAACTTGCACAAGCTGTTCAGTGAAGGCCAGGTATTCTCTCAAAGCATTCTTTCGAGATTGGATATTCCATTACAAGTTTTCTTTCAAGATTGGATATTCCATTACAAGTTTTTTATCCACTGTCTCGCTGGGAATCGACCATGTATCAGACTGCCTCACTGGGAATCACTTTCACACCAGTCACAGCACAAAGTTATCTCAGTTATTTCAAGGTGAAGAGTGCTTGATGTTGCCATCGACATGCCTGAGGGCAGTGCTCATCTGCCCAATTTCCTCCCAAAGACAACGATAATCAACACAAGAAAGCAGCAGCGGAAGAAAAAGTAGCAGACTGGGGGACGAGAAGTTTGCACACGCATAAGAAACAAACTACTGCAGGACCAGAAAATCTGAGTCTGTGTGCGTATTAGTGTATGAGAGGCATAGATAAGAGTGAAAGAGAGGGAACTTATTCCCCCTTTGACATACTCCACATTCCTCCCAACACAGAAGGCCCTTCACCACACCTTAGGCCTCTCTCTCTCTCTCTCTCTCTCTCTCTCTCTCTCTCTCTCTCTCTCTCTCTCTCTCTCTCTCTCTCTCTCTCTCTCTCTCTCATGCACACAGACACACACAAAAAAAAATAAAAATAGAAAGGCCAGCAAAACAGCAAGTGGGAGCATACACTAATGACTGAGGTGGGCTTAAAGATGGGAAAAAGGATGAGCACCTGTGCTCAGCGCTGATTCTGCTGCATCCACTGTCTTTGTGAGAGCTTCTAACAATTGAGCGGTAGGTACAATCTCCACTATGCACCGGAGCGACAACACAGCTTTCACCACGTTTGGATTGTCATCAAACAGTCTTCGCAGCAGAGCATCCCGAAGAAACACATGCAGCTGCAACCAAGGCCACAGTTGTGCAATTGTGAGAAATTCACTCCAATACAGGCAAGTGGGGACTGCTCAAATCAGTAATCCAAAATGGTCTGTGAGTGCTTAGTAACTACTAATTCCTAGTTGATCTAAGTCAGCCATCATCCTCAGAAAAGTCGAGTAACATGCAAGAATCAATTAAAACCTTTGCAAGAGAATGTTCTCTGACTTCTAAACAGGAACAGACAGAGTAGCAGACCACAGCCATAAAAGCAAAACAACTGAGAAAAAACACACACTGGGACGGAGACAACGTCTTAGATAAAAGAAAGACTTACGGTCCTGGCTCCATTCTATTCTGGGAAGCATCAACCCGTTCCTTTTCCGCCAGCATGTTAAAAAAAAACACAATAATACCCACTGAGTCTCAAGAGCTTCTTCCCATAACGGCCAGAAAGAACCAAGCGACAGCATTGAGTACTGTCTAAGAGGAACGAGTAATTGATCTCTCAACACGTAGGAAAAGGAACAAGTCCCAACTCAACGGGAAAGTATCTAAGAACATATCACTACCGTCTTCCCCCGAAGGAAAGGCACGGAAGTTATCTGTGTGTGTGCAGCCACCCCGTACGGATCTACAATGAGCATGCATCATATTCAACGGAAAACGCTACTGATGTTCCATGAAACGAATTCCGCCGCCTGGTGAATCGGCACGCAAGCTATATAAGGCAGAGTATTTGAGGCCAGGTGGAGCCTTAGCTACACACAATGGAGCAAGTGTCAGAAGACCTGAAACACAAACGTGGCTGTTACCAACACACAACAGATGAGCTTGAGCCTTGATCACAGACACACACTCAGAAGAATCCACAACGAATACATGTCTCAAATGATGCATTGCATCACCCCTTCCAATTGCACACTATCAAGGTTGTAGGCTTCGATGATTACCTGTTGTTTTCCCTCATGATCCTCTGTTTGATCCAGGACATCCCCAAGCTTTTTGATGGCCATTTCCCTTATACGAGCCTGATAAGGAACACAAATGACAGAAACATTGGCAGAATAGCAGCAAAATTAGCAAACCGCAGAGCGTCACCTTCTATATAACCCAAGTCGAACTTTTGAGTGTTCCGTCTACCTGGAGTATTGCACGCTTTGCTCCTCCCAAGGGTCAACCGTGACAACAATCCAGAAATTCCGCCGGATCGTATATGCTATTCCGCACCACAGTGAGGACTTTCTCTACGATTTTTGTCTCTGGGACATGTGATAAGATAAGGCACGAAGCGTGGCTCAAATTGACCATCTTGTAATTGCCGACTAAATGTTGAGAATCAGTTGATCGTGAGCCCATCCAGTGTCGCTCCATCTAAGCCCAGAGTCATATTACCGCAATTACCACGGATAAGTTCATGGCAGTATATTAGGAAGGATACGTCCGAAAGAGCAGAAATGGCACGAAGACAGCAGAACACATATGGGGGGGAGGGGGGAGGGAGCAGAAGAGAAGGGAGTAACGGAAGGGTGAGGGGGGAGAAAAGGGTAAGGGTGAAGGGGCAATAAGGGGTAAGGGAGAGAGTAGGTAATGATTAACGGAGGAAGGAGGTAAGGGAAGGGGTATGGAGAGGCTAAGGGAGGGGTAAGCAAGGCAGTAAGGGATGTGGGTTAGCAAGGGGGCTAAAGGGGGGGGGGGGGGGGGGGGGGGGGGGAGGATGCCGAAGACAGCGGGAAGATGGTTCAAGGGTTGAAGACGAGACGGCCCATGGAAGGAAACCCAAAGAAAATGCAGGGCAGAAAGGCAAAGGCAAACTCACCTGTGGATGGTCGACAGAGAGGTACAAGCTGGCATTGGACTCGACAAGAGGGGCATGCAGGCTTCCATGCAAGACCTCAGAGAAAAACTTGAAGGTCCCTTCCAATCGGTTAGCAGGCTCCTCATCAGCATCTGACCCCTCCAATCTGTTTGCAGCATCCTTCTTTCCTGCATCAATCCCCTGCAGACAAAGTAATAACAATGGCACATAGATTACACTCTTGACTATCTTTGACAGTCACCAATGATCAAAACAGAACTGGTCCAATGATGACAGGAGCAATCAAATAATGAACTCTGCAAAGTCATGATGTCATTATGGCTTTACAGGCCTCCAACGGCCAGGTGCCACTGGTACAAGGTTCATGCTGAGAAAGCATGAAACTCTAGGTTCTTGCAAACTGTGCATGCCTCTAAGGCATGCAAAGCACTTAAAGTTAGTTACTTACCTATGATTGGACATGTCTAACACAAGCACTTCTCATGCATATCCACTCCATTCCTTTGGGTCCCTACCTTGCCAGGGAGGTTGTACAAAACTTATTTGAAAGCCCGGAGAGAGGGAGCACATTTGAGGGCAGATGAGTGTCAAGTGATGCTGCGCGATGATCAACACACAACAAAGAGAGGGGCGGGTGCAGACGGGTGTTGCAAGATGCTTTAAACAAATGGGGCGAGAAAAGAGGAATGCCAGCTGGCTTGGATGCTTACACATATGGGATGAGGGACAGGGTGTCAGATATCCATTATGCTTCCACCATGCATCGTATGTCAGTTGAGTTTGTGCGCAATCTCTCCCATTTCTCGCACATATCCAGCCTCGCAGTCATTACAACAACCACAGACCACCTTATCTGTCTCTTATACACATCTAGATGTGTATAAGAGACAGGCACATGTTTGTACAAGAGAAATGGGAGACAAAGACAGAAAAAGAGGGTCAGCCTAACCCGTGTGGCTCTAGTCGCCTAAGCGGGGCTGCACCTACCGTCTGAATTTGCTTCTTATCATTGAGTTGAGCGATGTCCGTTCATGTGAGATTTGATTGTAAGCTTCTGAAGGTTGCCTCATTACAACAATACAGAAAAAGGAAAAACAAAAAGCCCTGCAGAGGCATAGCCCACCTGATCATTGCTCCCTTTGCAGCGTATGTTTCTCATGACTACGTAAAAAGCACACAGAAGAACTTCTGCATAAGCAGCCCACAAAACTGCCACGGATGCGGCGGACGATTTTCCGACTGCCCGTGTGGACTTCGGTTTTCCGGATGCATCCACCAACACAGAGAAGCGGTCAAAGAAAGAGATTGGGGCGCAGCTGCTCATCTCCCATCCACTGTAGTCTACCTGCCAACACAGCAAAATCATCGCAACAGTCAATCAACAAGTTTCACAGGGTTTCCTGTACCCTACGGAGCTGCATATGCTCTCAAGCCATCCTTTAACACTACCTGGGTATGGTCCATTTTTTTAATCAAATTCAAAATGGCCCTGGCACTGAGAAAGAAACAGATGAATAAGAGTTTTCTATTAGGAAAATGGTGTATAACACATCTACCAGGACGAAAACCAAAATATGGCACCTCATCCTACCTACTCTGCCACTGCTGCACAGATGACTCATGATAGCACAGAGAGGAAGAAGTGCAATTTACGAAAGAAAAAGAAAAGTTTTGGGAGTAGAAGCTGGATGCCGACAGGAGTAGGCGCTTCATGCAAAGCGTGGCTGAATGAAGTTAAATGAACCCATCCATGACAGTCCTTATGGTTATCAGAAGAAGGGGAAAAAAATTCAGTTCATCTGACAGTATCTGGATTCAACCTTGGGTCTGTATTTCAACAGTTCACGGGTTCACCGAACAGATACGGTCCATGAGTACTGTCGTCCTCCATATAGCGCACATGCCACACGGCAAAACCTGGCTGTACTTGGGGTAATTTTCAGTTCAGATACAAACAATAATGCCCATGTGTTGTACTCCGGTGAAGAACGGAGATAATAGAAACAACCCCATACCAAGTGCCCTAGCTCAGCTGGCACAACCATCAACTGTTGAAATACAGACCTGAATTCGATTACAAAGTGAAAACAACTCTGAATCTGCCTGGGCCCGGTTACCTCAAAGATGATATCCCAAAGCCATCACCCTTTTAAAAAGGGGTAACTCGCACACAAAAAATAAAAATAAAAAAAAATTGAAACAACCGCACACCAATAAATGGCAATAATCATCAACGAGTTCCTGTGCCCCTTCCATGCACATCCCACTGTAGTGGACTCATGATTCAAAAATGAAAGGGCATGGAAGACGGGCAGGCCCACACCAGGTTGTGGACTACCTTCCTCCGCCGAATACAACGTACGTCGTAAGATCATTATAGCTGTATTTAGACTGAAACATAGGCAATGATCTACTAAATGTGCCCCTAGAACTATTTTATTAGTTCAGTTCAGGTAGAATCGATTCACGACTCCCGTCAGCTGAAAACGATTTGCATCCTTGCACAGCAGCCATGTGTGTCTTCACATTTCAGGTAGAATCGCTTCACGACTCCAAAAATCAAATGAAGAAGAATAAGAAAAGACAAAGACTTGGGAAAAGAAGATGTACAATGTGACTCTGATGGATGATATAGATAGGCATAGTAATGCTGGGGTTATTAATGGTGGAAGGCAGATGTGACTTTGAGGGTGGGTATAGAATCTATAGATAGATACATGGTGGTTGAAATAGAAACCGTGTAATCTTTGAAGTAGCAATAAAGCTAGGTAGGCTTTGGAGTGGCAGGAAATAGATGATGATTGGACAAGTAGGCCTCAGGAACTACCCCGGTTCCTGCCCAGCGGTGGACTACCCTACTGCATGTCTGGGCGCTACTAGTAAGCCTCCCGGCCAATAGGGTAGCCCAGTGGGTGAGGGAAATGATTGGGGTGGGAAGTGCGGTACAGCTTCCCCCTTGCTTAGGCGACTACAGCCACAAGGGTTAGGCTGACCCTCTTTTTCTGTCTTTTTCTCCCATTGCTCTTGTACAAACATGCTTGCCGGGGATAAGCAACTGGACTGTAACCCCCCAGAAACGAAGGGGGCTGTGTTGGTTGGAAAAAAAAAAAGAAGAAGAAGAAGAAGAAGAAGAGGAAGAAGAAGAAGAAAAGGAAAGAAGGATGTTCTGGGAGTACATGTTTGTGTCATCCTTGCACGGCAGCCATGTGTCTCTTCCCAAATGGTTCCCGGCATGGCACTCCATTTGCTCAAGGCCACAATAAATCAAATCGTGTTGAAAGATCCCAAGCTCTAGCACTAAGATCAAGCCCCGCAGTCCCCATTGTTGCTCATGGAAAGTAAGGGAAAGCAGAGGAGAGCGGGATAGGAAAAAGGAAAGGAGAAACAAAAGAAAAAAGATCATGGTGGCAAATACTTTTTTTTTTTTTTTGAATCAGCCACTCATCCACCTCACACATCCAGTTATGCACCTGATCCAAGGGGTTATTTAAGGAACTGAGAACATGTGGAGAAGACTGCGTCGCTTACATTTGCAAGCTCTTTGACTGGAAGATCCCCTCCAGCACGAGCATCAATGTTTGCCCACTCCTCCCGTAATGTTGAGAATACCTTTCCGGAGAGCCTAGCGCGTTGTTCTTGCAGAAAAATAAATTTAGTGGGGGGAAAAGAACAGGACACATTGTACACAAAACAGGGACACAAGTCAACACAATATACCACAGGCACGACGCGCTACAGCCAAAAAATGTCTATCAGAGATCAGGGGTTTTCAAACACGAGAAAAATATACTGAGACAAATGTCTACTGAGAACAGGAATCTCATGTTCACAGTGCCACAGAAATAATAGTTCCATGCTCACGACCGCAGGCCTAGTGCTAAGCTTTCACAACCTCACACCTCGACCTGTAATGCAGAACGACTCACTGAACCAGACTTAGTTCACACCTGCTCTCTCTCTCTCTCTCTCTCTCTCTCTCTCTCTCTCTCTCTCTCTCTCTCTCTCTCTCTCTCTCTCTCTCNCCCCCCATAACAAGAACATAGCCCACTACTACTGCAGATTAGCTTACAACCAGCACAGATTACACAACAACAGAAGGGATGTTTTTGTTACAATAACTTCAAAACGTCGTTCCGATGTTCGTGTAGGTTACAGGTTCAGCATGAAACATTACCTTCATGAAATTATTTACTGCTTCATCCAGTTGAAGGGGATACCTCTTGTCCAGCAGGGAAAGCACTCTGCGTACCATTGCTTCTGCAAATCAACCAAACAGTATGTCAATACTCTGGCTGTCAGCTTCCTTGCCTCAATGCTGCTTTTGGCGATGGCATGCAAGTCAGTTCAACTGAAAGAATGGCCAGCATAATAAAGATAGTGAAAGTTGAGTGTGAATTACCACTTCATTTTGATTCCTTCCTCTGCTTGCTTGTGCCCACCTGTGCCAGCTTTCACTCCATCAATTATCACCCCCCTTACAACGTTGCTAAGGCCAATAAGCTTTCTTTCCGACCTCTCAGTTAAATGGGGCGGCAGATTCATGTAAGCTGGAGGAGGTCCCACTAAAGCTGTCCATATTCATAAAGCAGAGCATGAACCTGGCTACAAAAGTTGCCACACTCAATGATTCATGTTTCTCTAGCACAAACATGGCACTAGTGGGCTCATATACTATTGGGCCCCTTTCCGAGTGTGCTGCTTCAAAGAATGCACATCCTATGGGGGCACTTATCATGTCTTCGACTTCAAAACATGCTGCCGCAGTCTATCATCGCTTTGTAAAGCCTTACGGCTAAATAGATTGTCCTAACAACTGCTAACACTCAGAGTTGAATTATTGTTGGGGGGACAAGAATACCGAGGGCGACGCCACACTCGTTCTGTAAAAGGGCAAGCGAAATCAGGCAGCGAGAATGCAAACTCAATTTGAGGGACCAAGGAAGCCACAGCCTAGGGTGAGAGGTATGCAATGAATTGCAGGGAGATGCGGGCTGTACACTAATTTTGTTGTTGCCTGTTTTGTGCTTTCCGGGATTCGATCCCGTGACTGGTATTGTGTGTGTGTGTGTTTGTCTGTGTGTACACTAACTGTGTTTGTTGGTTCCCTGTTTTGGGCGTTGGAGGACTTGAGCCCGTGACTTGTAGTGTCTTTGTAGTGTGTGACTGTTTTTGAGGTTTATTGGGCTTGAACCTTGAACCTGTCGCTAGTAGTCTCTACTTCGTAGTCTTAGGCCACTCAGCCTTGTTGTTTTGTCCTTTTCTGCCCTTCTGGAAACTGGTAGGCCCGTAGGTATTTCTTTGTGTGTCCTAGCCTTGGTTCCCTTAGTCTAGGATTCCATCTAGATGCATGTAGGTAGATCTTGACTGTTGGGCCGTAGATGTTTTCTGTTTGGACGGTCAGATAGGTCTGTAGGTGGTTACTGTGTTGTAGGTCTAAGGAAGTCGGGTAGAAGTAGGCAGGGGCCGGGGAATTTCGGGTTCTGCTTCGTCATTTTTTTTCACAAAGTGCTGCTGGAGGTCGCGGCTGGAGCTGCGCTAATTCAAAGTGCCCGTTCGTCTTCCTCGTTGAAGGGAAGTTGACGGCCATAACTGGGCTTACCTGGCTGGTGCGGAATTGGCCAAGGGACATCAGGCCCTGCTCTGCGTGGTGCTTCCTCCATAGCTGTCCTATTGGGGTTTTGACAGCTGCCATCGAAGCAGCTTCTCTATGCCTGCTTCGAAGTGGCAGATCTTCATCTTCATCGATTTGCTGCTCTTCTTCATCATCCTGGGAGCTGCGCTCCCCTGCTGAGTGGACACTTCATSTGCAGTGGGCTTCTTGAGTGGTGCAGAGGGGTGTTGGATTTAGGAGGGTGTGTGGCGATTGGCAGGCTTGATAGGTTGGGTGCCCGCAGGCACCATAGCTAGAGCTTGAGGAAGAGGGAGGAAGAAGAAGACTCCCAAAGTATTCGATGAAATCTTGTAAATAATTGGTCCATGGGTGTTGATAACGTGGTTGGGATTCTTGGAACAAGTATTCTGGATTGATTGGAGGAGGATGAGGGATTGCAGAATTGAAATTCGTTTGTCAATTCTCTGTGTATTTTGAGCTTCCGCTGTGCATATCTCCTCTCTGGTTTTGTGTGGATTTGCCTCCTTCGAGTCTACTCTGAAATTGCATGCGTGTATGGGAACGTGTGAATTCGTTGTGGATTGAAGTTCAATCGGGTATATAACAGGTAAAGCAGGACTGAGAGGAACTTACCTGGACTAGATGCAGCTCTCAACCTAACAGTCCCTCATCTGGATGCTTGAACGCCGCATTCCTTCCCCCCCAACCAGCCCTGATTTGCATGTGAAATTGTGCAAAATGTAACTCACTCGAGGGTGCATCTGGGTCGGAGCTATATGTCGCAGACTGCGCCACTTCGTCTCGGAAGAGGGATTCGAACCCCCGACATGCGAACTGTGCAAAACATAGCTCTTTGGTGGCCTTTTTAGGCAAACCTAAGGGTGTGGCTCGTTCAGAGGCACGTTTGAATCTGTGCGGTAGAAAACATAGTTTCTGGTGTTGTTCTTAGGCAAATCTGATGTTAGACATCAGTTTACAAGAAACTTGACTTCCTAACAAGCCATTTTATTCCGGAGCATAGGCCTGAACTTGGTGTGCTGGGATCTGATATCAGAAGCTCAATCATATCATAGGGATTTGTGGGTGTGCAAATACTTACTTGCTTTGCCTTCCTTCTTTTCAGTGCTGATCGATAGATCAGCATCAGGCATTTCTTCAGCATCTTCATCTTCCTCATCACCACCCTGCTCCGTCAAGCAGAGATTTACAAGCTCCGACGTCAACAGCCCTACTTGGCTTTCCATTGGCAATTCCTTGATCAGCCCAATCAGCTTATCTTCATACTTTTTCTGTTGTGCACTGCACAGGGGAAAAGTCCGCGAAAAGATCATAAATAAACCTTTCTGTCAGAGATGCGGAGTACACAGGACCGATGCAATTTGCAAAATGCCTACAACACCACAGTCTACGTTCAAACACAGACACAAAAAAAAGAGGGGGGGGGGGGAGGAAGCAGAGAGAGCTCGGAGACGGATAAAAGAGTCTGTGACATGTAAGCAAACAGGCATCCAATCAAAAGTGCCAACTTTCAGCAGAAAATTGTTGTGACAACAATGTGATATGAATTTACTACGCTATCGTCTTCACCCGAATAGAACACCCGGTCGTTATCGCTGCATCTGGACCGAAAGTTGTGCCAAATACAGCTATAATGACCGGGCGTTCTATTCGGGTGAAGACGGTAGTTTCTTCCCTCAATTTTGCCACCTCATGCTAGCTACCTATATACCTCACGTTATCTACCCACATATATAGCCTGACAGAACTCCACATCTATGCACCGAAGGGGAAACTGACTATGTCTATCCACTCTGCTCTATGCAGGAAGTGGGACCTAGGCTCATAACCCCTAGTGAGGGATGGCAGGAGTTCTGATTCCTGCCAAGGCTAAGACCAGCCAGGGGGTGCAAGCCAACTATCTAAGCTGGTAAACACCAAAGCCCACCACAGGATGTCGTGGCAAATCGAAAGGAAGACATGGGGAATCGAACCCGCGACCTCCTGAATGCCACTTGCGTGCTCTACCAACTGAGCTAGGCCGCTGGCCCTATAAAGTCAATATAAGCTATTCACGTACATGTAAATTATGATCTCTGTGTTCATAAATGCACAACTGAATGCAGCAGAAACTGACCTAGCCACAGCGTGACAGTTCGCCATAGGAGCATTTAAAGGAAGACTCAGGAATTCAGGAACGAAGATTAACAGCTTGATGGGAAGGATTTAGAGCACCACACTAAGGAAACAGTGCGATCTTCAAACCAATCTTTTGCAGCAGTACTTCCGGAGCAGTCTCCAGGTACTAATTTAGCAGCCGTGTTCAGCTGACGTTCGCGTTAGCTGACGATAACCGCTGCCACGGTTTTGTAAGCGAGAACGGTGGATCTTGGGGTTGACGGAACATACGCAGGGCGGTGGGATGAGACGTACATGATGTAACTGCGTCTAATCAGACTGCGTCTAATCAGACATCCTGCATCGCGGGTCTTTGCTTCTGTCATCTTTCCGAGTGACTCTGCGCATCTCACCTCGTGTGTTTGTGCACCTTGTATTGCCCTTGCCCCCTTGCCCCCTTGGCCCGCACGCAGACGAGGACATCACTTGTTTCCTAGAAACCTTAAAATCACCAGTCCCTCCGGAGGTTCAGAAATCGGACTACCAGTATGGACAGGAAGCAGAAAAAAAATGGGGCAATGGGTAGCAAGAGTAGGTGCAAAAATGACGTGATTAAGGCACGCTGCCTTACATGGACAAGGGTATCACTTCTCGTTTTGAAAACCTGAAGTAAGTGCAAGGCCTGTTGGCACAGGGTTTTCAATAACGTGCCTAACAGAATGGGCAAAACAGAGGGCAACCTGGCCGCAGGGCGGAGGGTAATCCGAACACACATTTGAAGGCAGTCTGAAGATGCAACCTAGGGCAATCTGGGCACAGAATGGAAGAGAATCTGAACACACAACACACAACCTAAGGCAATTTCAGTGCACAATCGAGGGGAATCTGCGTACAACTGAGGGCAATATGAAAACAAAACTGATCAGCAATCCACAAACACGACAAGGGGAAGCTCAACACACAAGTGACGGCAATCTGAATGCACAAGACAAGGTACCCTGAACACACCAGATGGGCAATCTAAACACACAACGGAGGGGTTTCGTTGTCTTCTGTTAGCACCACCACTGGATGACAACCAGGGAGGATACAATGAAACGCGCCAGTACTTGGCCCATACATCGGCCACCTGCCCTTATCGTATAAGCGCCGTGTTAAGAGGGCTTCGGGGCTACCTGACACAATGGCTGGGGTTGCCAAGCAAACAAAAAAAAGTTGTGCTGGTGGTTGGACAAAGCTTGGCACGCACGGCGTTTCCATCGGCCGAGGAAAGTGCCTAGAAAGGATTAAGTAGAGCCTCAATGCAAAACTGCCATGGGTAACTCATCACACGCATTCATGACAGATGTAAGCAAATGATACGTCTAACCCAGGTGGGGGCAGCAGAGTGTGCAGGCAGCAGAACATCCGCATCCCTAGTACGAAGCACTTGAAAAAAAAGAAGGAAAAAAAATGTGGCAGTGTATATTTCCATGTTCTCGCTGAAGATTCATTCCGATTTTCCTCATCCTACACACACACACACACACACACACACACACACACACACACACACACACACACACACACACACACACACACNCACACACACACACACACACACACACACACACACACACACACACACACACACACACACACACACAGACCGACATTGCCACGCTTCCTGCCCTGTATAGGCAGGACTGGGGCGTGGCTTCGCCGCGCAGGGTCCACTTGTTCTTATAAAAAAGGGGTAGCACCTGACATTCTTCACCGTATTCAACAGAATTCGAACTCTTGATTTGTCTGTCAACACTTCCACATGATTCAGCAGAAAGACAGGTGGCACTTTCTAAACCATAACTTCTTTCGGATCATGGGCATACAGCAAGCCAGGTGTGTGCCTGTCAGTTTGCATCAACATACGAGCATGACCATCTTCTGTATACCATCAGGCCTTTAGTTGTGCGTTGTATAGCTTGATACATCCAACACCAGCTGACAGAAGTCTCAAAACCATATAGCCATATGGGAACACACGCTGTTATGGCCTACAGTCACAAAAGGTGTTTTTTTTTTTTTATGGCTCGGCAAAACAGACACATCCAGAACCCAAAATTGTGGTTTCAACTTCCACTGACATACCGATGAGCCACAGAAATTAAGAGTGCTATCACCATCCCCCAAACACAATGTACACTAGATGAGAATGTATCGAAGGTTTTTGTCCGGTCTGGTATGGTTATATAAATGAGGGTGTGTTGTGTTCAGGGGAGCATAATAGTCGTTCGTTGTACTTTTCTTTGTGTTTTGATCGAAACTGCTGACAGCTGCAAAATTTTCCTACCATGTCCTACCTTTGCTTGACAAGGAAACGAAGCAGATGTGTCATAAAGTTGGAGGCCTTGAACACCTCTGATAAGCTTGCAAGCTCAGCAGAGAACTCCCTGCAGACATCCAATATAAAACGAAGAAAGTCAAATTCGTCAACCGATATTTTTTTTTTTTAAGGAAAAAAGGGGATAAGTCCCTATCTTCATTGTGTCCAAAAGGGGTTTGACTCTTCACCCGTTTATCAACAGCTACCCGTGGTGTCCTACAGGCCCATCTTCCCTTTGCAGAACCACCCTGCCATTACAGTTCTGATCATATCTTACTTCCAAATTGCATTAGAGAACACGCAACGTACGAGATATCTCGTATACAGAATTTGAACGCTCGTAACATCACATACTGCATGCCAGTTGCACCGGCATTCCAGCCCCTAGCCCACAATCTGCATATTTATATAAGCGAATGCAGTCAGGTTCAGCCTATCAGACGAAAAACGATGGCGGACCCCAGTGGGCCCCAGGGTCAGGCAAGACCAAGCATCAGGAAAGAGAGGCTTGGTGTACTAGCAGTTTAAGAAGTTCTCTCTATGGGTACTGTCTACAAAATCTCTTAGCAGGTCCGAAAAAAACCACCATCACCAACTCTTCTTCTTCTTCTTCTTCTTCTTCTTCTTCTTCTTCTTCTTCTCCTCCTCCTACTCCTCTTCCTCCTCTTCCTCCCTCAGTGTCTTTCATTCAACTCAATAGGTCATTTTCTCATTTATTCATAAGTTTTCATAGCTAACGAGTTCTAACAAATGCAGGAGCAAGAGAACAAGCAAGTTAAGTTACTGAACAGATAAGAGAGCAGATGAACTGATCAAGAAGCGAAACACCTGGCAAACAGATGAACAGAAACAGAAAAACAGACGGAAGCAGAAAAACAGACGAAAGTAGCAAAACAGACAAAAACAGCCAGAGAGAGCAGTGAATGAATGGACGAACACATGAGTGCAGATTTCTTCAACCCCTCAAAATTTCTGTAGCGGGACCTTGTAGCCCATTGCCGATGGCACCCAACCATTCGCAAAACCAATTATTTTACTTTTTATTGTTCATTTGGGTGCCTCATCCTTGACTGTGCAGGGGCCAAGCTAATTAGTATTCTCTGTATCGTTCCAATGTTAACAGCTGTCCTAAAGGACCAGAACCACATTTCATGATGTCATAGGCTGGAATGATCAGCAATGACTGAAGCAGGATATTCCAGATAGGAGTTTGCATCAACATCAACATACAACAATAGAAAACAGCAGGTTTGACTTCAGTCACATTGGCGAGCAGACCCTAAACCCTAAACCCTAAACCTGCCCACAGCATACATCCAAGACCGCACACAATTGAACTTCAACTGGTTGACAATATACGTCCACGAATGCA
Source organism: Chara braunii (assembly GCA_003427395.1). NCBI lineage: Eukaryota > Viridiplantae > Streptophyta > Charophyceae > Charales > Characeae > Chara > Chara braunii. Next base: position 1,718,528 of record BFEA01000017.1, on the reverse strand, counting down.
CACACTGCATGTTCATGAGACTATACATCCATGAGTACATGCAGTTCAAGTTCACGACAGGATTAGCAAGTTCTGGATATACCTTCTCGCTAAATCGATCTAATGCGACAGGATAGGAATGGAGGAATACTCCGAAATAACCTTGAAACTTTTGCTGGCAGAATATATTAACCCTTGAAACTGTTGCCGGTAGAATATATATCACTCTTTAAAACCTGTTGCTGGCATAATATATCAACCCTTGAAATTGTGGTTGGTAGAATATATGACCCCTTGAAACTGTCGTTTCTTCCATGATGATGGGATTGTAGTTCGATTAGGTTGGACCAGCGCCCTGTCAAGGCGAAAGGTGCAGGTTCGATACCCGTATGTATGACCCCTTTCATGGTAAAACATTAACACTGAAACAGTAACATTATATGGAGCTATAGATTGCATGCGGGATTCTTTAGAAAAAAAAAAAAACTAGGCTACCAGAGTGGCCCGGGGCCACTTGCCCGGCCGGGCCAAAAAAAAAAAACTTTATTTTTCATTAAAATTTGGTAAAGAATTTCGATGTGACCCTGAGGCAAAAGTTGTTCAGTTTATTTTTCTGCAAAACAGTTTTTTCGTTTTTTTTTTTTTTTTTTTTTTGGCTAGGACCTTCCCTGGTCCTTGCACGGCCAGGCCGTCCGGGAGAATAGGGTGACCCGAACGGCCCGGCTGGTAGCCTAGAAAAAAAGAAAGAAAAGAAAGAAAAAAGAAAAAAAAAAAGACAACAGGTCCACTTGGACCTTGGCCCGGTACATAGAAACCCACTCATGACGCCTCCCCACGTTAGAGCCCGAGCAGCCCTGACAGCATTTGATTACTTCCTGCGGAAGGATTGACTATTGAGTAACCAGCATAGACCGCAAGAACTGCCCCCAAAGCAAAAGGATATTCTATTATTTTCTCCATGATTGTGTATCTGTATAAGACAACACACATCTCCCTCACCTGATTTTGAGAAGCGCCTTCATAACTTTTCCAGGGAAGCTCCCCATGGGCTGGGTCTGCAAAAAAACACGAGATAGATATCCACTCATGAGCTTGCTGCTCGTAAGTCGTCACTGCCTGACTTGTTACCTTTCTTGGCCACCACTACTTTGGAGAGGCCAACAAGGATTCAACACAAGGAAGAGCAGCCCCACAACAGTGCTATACGTGTACTGGCCTGGTTCCTGGGTTTGACTCCTAGGACCAGGCCCACCCATCGCTTCTATTCATACTCTGACTGTAAACAGAACTGCTAAGGAGGACTGTTTTAGTGATTGCCAAACAAACAGCAGCAAAGTCTTAAAAGTGATGACAAAGCCCAATCCATACCCACACACACATACGCAAGACAACGGGGCAAACATATAGCAGATCTTACTGAGAACAATGAAGCTGAGCCCTAGCAAGGACACACAATGCTGCAAGACTAAAGGTTAATCGGATCGGGAACGGGAACGGGAACGGGAACGGGAACGGGAACGGGAACGGGAACGGGAACGGGAACCAGAACGGGAACGGGAACGGGAACAGCAACGGCGACGGGAACGGGGAAGGGAACGGGAACGGGAACGGGAACGGGAACGGGAACGGGAGAGGGGAGGGGAAGGGGAGCAAAGAAGGGTTTCCTAACTAGGCATAACTACTTCCATTTCTTTGATTGATTTACGGGCTGTCAACCATTCCCACTTTCATCTTTCAAACCTTGATTGATATCTTCCTGTCAGAAAAGAGAGCGCAGTGAGTCACTGTCTGATATCGTAGTCTATTGCAAGTAGGCCTACCAACCTGCGTGATATGGATGATGGCCATGAGGGCCTCTCTTAGGAGAGGTGGAGTAAATGTCCCTGCACTCTTTGCCTGAACAAGCTGCGGCATCTTCGAAATGTTCTTGATGAGTGATGTTGCCAGCGGCTCCGACAGTGTTGCACGACTGGCCAGCTGCACTGATGCCATCAATGCTCCAGCCTGTTTGTTGATTGATGTTACACAATCACGACACATGCGAATACATATGATTAACTTCTGTGCAAAGCATGTCAAAAAAGCGCACTGACGCAAGCTGAGTTTGTTCCAGGCTATATTTATGCATAGACGGCTATCACTTCTTAAACAACGTATACTTTTTTTTCCACATTTGACGATCATTTCGTAGATTTATCAACTCAGTACAGTACATTCTTCCATCAGTGCTTCTCTTCTTCCTTCTTTTTATAAGCATGTGATTTGAAGCTGTGAACATGACTTACTGAGTACTTTGTCTGCTGTACAAGGTTTATTTTCCAATAGACATTTGACTTTTGTTCACAATGTCCGCTGCTCACGACTATACGACAGCCAACTTGATTCCAGCATCTCCATTACACAGCAGCATATATGGAATATTGAAATTCTGAGCAGCCCGGCAAACCTACAGCTGCCGAGATGGGCAACTGGGTCGCTTAGAACACATCCATGACAATTCATAACAATGATATGAAAAAACCTCTTCCGTCGGAAACGAACTCGATCACATCCCCTCGTACCTCTGTTGCCGCCAACCCACAACCCACCCACACACCACCACCAACCACCCACCTACACACCGCCAATGACCCACCAGCACACCACCACCAAGCCAAAAGCCACCCAACCCCCGCCCACCCACACACCACCATCACCCGATCGCCCACCTGCATTTCTACAGAAGACTCGTTCTTGAATCCCTCCAGAATGAAGGGGGGCATATGAAAGACTCCCTGTTCCTTCTTTTGCAAGCAACCAACCCACCACTACACACACACACACCCCACCCACCCCCAACCCACCCGCAACCCACCCACACACCACTACCACCCACCGCCCACCCACCTGTATTTCGACAGAAGACTCGTTCTTGAATCCCTCTAGAATGAAGGGAAGTATACGCATGACCAGTGTCTCTGACACAGAATTGACAGCTCCAAGGACCTCCATAGCCATCACCGTGGAAAAGGACACAACAGTGTGGCTCTTAACTCCGGCAGCTGAAGCAACATTCGCCTGTACATCATCCACAGATCCCGGACCAGTCAACCGACATCAGCAAAACTTTTCACAAGCATCTCAATCTTTCTTCTGTTCTTTTTTCTTTCTCACAAAAGGGGTAGGCCCTCACATTATTGCATTCAACACGATTCGAACTCTTAATCCATTGGTCAGTGCTTACATGTATGTACCATTCCGCCACCTGGCAGGTGAAAACTGTGTGTCTAGCTCTCAAACTGTCCAGTGCTCAAATCCAACATCCATTCACCCCCGCCCCCCCCACCTCCTTTTCTCCTCTTCAGGAGACATTTGTTTATGGCTGCACCTGCACCTTTCTTTCCACGAACGGGAGTAACGCGACAGAGTCAATTTCCCAACTTTCCATTTTAAAGGAATATATATGTCTGCTTTCTATCTTGTTGAAAAAGCAGCCGAAGATTTGAGCACAGGATTTGAATTCTGTTGAACTCTTAGCCTCTTGATTTAGAGCTTTTGATGTGTATCATTCAGCCACCAGGGTGAAGATACAAGTTGGCTCGATTCTACCCAAGTCCTCTTATGCAAGAAATGAGCCCTCGCAGGGCGCTTGTCAGCGATGCACGTGATCTGGGCTGAGGCCCCCAGCAAGCCCTGTGCCCGCCCTGAGTGAAGGCGGGTCTGGATATCCACGCGAAGCCGAATTTCGACATTTTTCCATACGTGGGTACTCAGACAGTTGCAGCACGCCAGTTGGTTACAGAGAATTGTGAGCCCTCAGGCTCTTTCCGGAAACATGGGCTGCGCTGTACAGTTGAGCCCAGCCCCCGGGTGGTTGAGCCCTGGGCACACGCAGTGTGAGGCCGACACATCACGCAGCGGCCATGGACAAATGAGAAGGCAGCATTGTCGTCACACCTGGGCCGTTAGCCAACAAGGAGGCAGCGAACACTTGGAGGCTGCGGTGGCTGCCTGAGAGTGCCTACCCGCACGAGGCCCGGGTTGACATTGGATACAGTGTTGGTGTGACCAGAGAGTGGCGAAATTGACACCCGAGTTCATTGTACTGCTCTTATTTGGACGGTATCTTGGTGCATTGCACTCTCTGCTTGGTTCATGACTATCTGAGCTTCGTCGTGATTATGCATCTTGGATTTCTGTCTGTCGTTCTCGCTCATATTCCTTGCACTTATTTTACCTAGTACAAATTTAAGTTTGCTCCATTGTGATCATCAATTTCTTTTTTCGTTTTTTTTGTCCCCTCTGAGCCCTCTCTGATTTGGCTGAGTGTGCAGAAGAGTCCCCTTCCTCTGTCATTTCAAGCCAATCAGCACCACGTGAAAACTATTTTACACGCCTCTCTGCTTTCACAGAATCTACTTTTTTTTCCTTTTGTGTTTACATTGGACCATTTCTCGATTTATGTGTGTCATTCTTGCGCAGTGGCCATGCTAATCTTCTCTGTATCATTCAAATTGTAACGGATGTCCCAAAGGACTAGAGAATATACACCCATCACCCATGCTACCACACTTTAAGACCAGGTACACTGGACCAAGGAAGAAACACAGCATGTACTTTCCTGAATGTATTGTGACTTCAATTACAGCCAGATTCAACCGACAGAGCCGGACTAGAAGTAGGTTGTACTGCTTTGTACTACAGCCGCATGTCCGCGGAAGATCAACAAAACACAAAAAAATTATAATTTTCCCAAAATATTATAAAAGCACTGCAGTCCTTCGAGGACATCCGTTAAAATTATAGCGATATAGAGAAGATTCACAAGGCCCCTGAGCGAGGGTGACATGCATAAGTTGAGAAATAAATGCACTTGTGATAACCCGTCCAAACCTGGACTGAAACACACAGCTGATTTCTGAGTTTTGCTCATAGACTGAATGCCCTACTGAGTTCCCCGCCTGCTGAGTCTGTGTGCGTGTGTGCTTGCTGGACTGCATGTCTGTCTGAGTGCTGGTTGGCTTGCATGTGTGACTGTGCCTGTCTGAGTGCTGGTTGGTATGGGTGTGCGTGTGTGTAGCCCGCCAGGGCGCTTGTTCGTTCGTTGGGCCCTCAGGGCCGGTACTTACCTGTGGCCGTGGCTTTGAAGGGTTGCAGCAGGGGAAAAAGCACTCAAGTAGCGGGTAGGCCGGTACCGCACCCGGTAGGGGGGTAAATATGCAGGTACCAGAGGCCGACCAGAAGAAGACAAAAGTGGCATTTTTAGAGGCCGGTAGTGTAGGCTAGGTCTAGCGGGTACCAGTCTGAG
>BFEA01000017.1:1685270-1697059 GCA_003427395.1 Chara braunii | reverse complement strand
AGTCCAGCAAGTACCACAGGGGGACTGTGAGCACCAAGGGCCGAAGGTAAAGGGCAGACCAACGAATTTCTGAAGTATAAATCAAGAGGCAGCGCCCAGCCATTCATTCATTCCTGCGTGATCCATGCGGAAGCGCTGCCACAGCAGCTTGTGCAAGGAGGTCTGCAGATGAGCCCGGAGGACGCAGTGGGCAAGAGAGGAGGAGTTAGCATAGCGATAGGTTAGAGGCAGCCATTGCTGCCATAGCTGTAGTTAGTAGTGAGTGTGTGTCGAGTGTTAGAGTGATGCGTGTGGGATATCCAGGGTGATCCAGTGCATGTGAACAGTGAGATGTTTGGGCGCTGAAGTCGCCATAGCCATTTGAGAGTGAACTCGTATCTGAAGCCATATCTCTGAGTTTTGAGTGGGCGCATGTCGCCAGTGTGCTGCGTACTGTTTACATGTGTGAAAAGTGTGTTTGAAAGCGAGTCTGATTGCACCATAGCCTCGGCCTATGAGTGTGAAGAGTGGGGGGAGGCGGCCATGGCTATGGTGGACCATGAGTGATACCTGCAGTAGAAAAGGGACTCGGACATGATTCTGGACCAGTCATTCAACATTGTATTATTATTTCTTGTGTGAATAAGAGAAGGGGGAGATAAGGAGGAGGAGATTGTTAGGCGAAGAAGAAGAGCCTTGTCATTATCTTTGCTGGTGTACATCTTCTTCTTCTTCCTTCTTACTTCTTCTTCTTCTACTCCTCTCTCTCCTCTCAAGTTCATTCATTTCTTTCTGCAATTGGATGGCATTGTACTTTTCAGTGGATGTGTATCTCGCAGTTGGCCAGGGTCATAACACACTACAGATCACTGAAGAGTTTTGCAAACTCTGTCCATTCTGGTGAAAAGAATTTGCTGATACTTCAGGGTGAAAGAAAAGAAAAAAAAAGTCAAAGAGGCAAGCTGGCCCTCTTTCTACGTTTTCTGTTTTATTTCTGTTCTTTCCTTTTGCTATGTTGAAGAAAAGAAACGACAACATGAGTTCAAAAAAACACAACACAGTGCTCTGCCCATGGCTCCTTTCTATAGTCAGGGGGAGCCCAGTATGGCTCTTTTCCCACTGCCAAGTGAAATAAAAACACAAAAAAACAATATCACCACTCATTTACACTCCTGACATGCACGAGGATTCGCAATATCCCTCCCCCTCCCCTGCCCCCGCCCCCCTCTTCCCTTGTGCTTCCATCAATGATCCACTGGATCTTGGACTAAACTCCTCTTTCACTGAAGTGGGTGGCTCAGATTGGTTAAGGGCCAAGATGGTCCAAAGGCAGGGCAAGCTAAAGGCACACTCGCTCTTCCACTCCCATCCCCCTCCTGCAGTGATTTCCAAAACCTACCATTTCACAAATAGCATCCAAAACCGCCATATCTTTCGTGCATCTTGCAACCAAGACCTCCCTAGGCAACGCGGTTCCGTTCTCCTGAACACCCTGCAAAAACTCCCACCTCGTGTGCCTGCCAAAATCACGATCACCACGTCAGTCAACATAGTTATGGGAGTCACCCACCGGGAAAATGCAAGAAGGGTGAGGGGAACGTAAAAGGGTGAGGGGATTCCCCCCTCACCCTCCTGACTTCTGTGGAACACTGCAAATGTCAATCCCAGCACAAGCCGCATACAGTCGCACACAAGCCAAGGATAATGCTGAGCTTGCTTCATCCACCCTCAAAGCCCTACCCCAATCCTCTAATAAACCCGTCACAACCAAACAAGAAAAAACTGAGAGACCTATCGCCACATTACTAGCAAAGAAAAGGAAAGGGTTGCGAAAAAAAATGTAACTCACCTTTTTTTACCTCATTTAATTTGGATTTACATGTTTTTCTTCGCATGCTCTCTCTCTCTCTCTCTCTCTCTCTCTCTCTCTCTCTCTCTCTCTCTCTCTCTCTCTCTCTCACACACACACACACACACACACACACANTCTCTCTCTCTCTCTCTCTCACACACACACACACACACACACACACACACACACACACACACACACACACACACACACACACACACGCACGCACCGTTTTTTTAGCAATGGCATGCCAAAAGAATTTAGGGAGGATAGTCCCTCCATGGGTCTGTGCCTCCAAGAGCGTCCCTTGAATTTCTTGGCCACGTGCAAAACCTGATGGATGCATTTCTAGCAAGAGTAGATATGGCACAGCAGCCAAGAAAATCTGGGGAGGCAGGCCCTCCGCAAGACAAACGCATGAAGGCCTACTGGCCGGTCTCTGTCACATTGGGGGCCTACCAACCCTCGCCCTTTGCACGCCTGTATTCTTTTCATCCTGGGCTAGTAGTACACTTCCGGCCCAGGGAGGAAGCGGCCAACTGCAGGTCTTCTGCACTACCAACCAGTAAACCACCAGTCCGTCTGAGCCTCCGTTTCCTGACATGGATTTTTGCTGCCCCCCAATTCTTTCCAAGTCGGCGCGGCAGGCTATGTGCCTGGTGACACCAGCGTTTTCCATACCGTAGGCCTGACCCCCCATTTGGGGGTGGGTTAACCGATGAGTTCGAAGACCTTTGTACTGGACCTAATGACAACCTCAAACCCATCCTCATGACATCTATCAATTTCCCCCGTGTTGAGGGAGCAAAAGCGCCGCAATCATCATGCATGGAAGACAACAAGTAGAGAGGTGGAGGAAAAAACTCACTCAATCTGCAACAGCTGAACGATGCGGACAAAGAGGTTTGTCTCATGATATGGGAGCACACATGCCATCACTGCGTCCACATTGTAGACATGAATTCTGCACAGATCAGATGAAATGAAGACCCGTTAGCAAATTGACTTCATATGGACATCGAGTTCCAAACGACCAAAGCCACAAGACGACCAAGCCTTTTGGCTTCACCATTCACAAATAGATCACGAGTACAGACCCTCGTTGAGTTCAATGAACATCTAGTTGCACACACACATGTAGCTTCTCATACACAGATAGCGAGTTCGAATCCTGATGGATAGAATAATCTTAGGGTCTATCCCGCTTCTACAAAAAGACACAAAAGAAGAGTGAATGCTAAGACTGTCACCACAGTGACAAAACGAAAACACAAAAGGAAAGCGCTCAGTGAACCATCCGCCTGCCTCTGCCAAAGGTGAGCGATTTGAAAAAGGGAAAATTGTTGAAATGCCCCTGAAAGTTGGGGTATTTCGTTAGATACCCCTAAAAGGCATGGGTATGGCAAAATGCCCCTATGACAGGTGCAAAACTTTGCAAAATACCCCATTCGCTAATTGGACCGGTCATCTTTTGTGTATACCCCTACCGGGCCCTATGCAACTTGTCTACATGCCCCGGTATTTCTGGCCGTTGGACCCTTCCGTTGGCAATGCGCTGGCCCCCGCAATCTAGGGCCAGGGAATATGGTGAAGGTTGGAGCATTTCGGCATACCCCTGTGTTATAGGGTTGTCTCCCGAAACGCCCCAACTTTTAGGGGTATTTCAACAGTTGAACCTTTGAAAAAAGAGCTCTTTTACTGAAGGGGGGGGCGGGGGGCGGGGGGGAGAAACGAGGGGGGGCCATCGGCCTTGGGATATCATTCTAGAACTGACTGGGCCCAGGTAATTCAGAATGATATTATTCTGGTCATCTGATTGTATCTGGATTCGAACTTGAGTCCGTATTTCAACAGTTCGTGGGTTTACCAACTGAGCTAGGCCTTCTCCCCATGATACAGGTTGCGGTGCACACAAGCAATCTAATACCAGCTCCACTTTGTAGACACAAGGATCCTGCAGGTATCACGCTCGAGATCTTTGCCCCCGTCGTTAAGTATATCTGCTATCCCCGTTTGCACACTGATCACCGATCCACTGGCAACTCGAGATCGACGCTCGGTGTGCAAACCAGCATAGCAGATACAATGTCCCACAAACAAACAAACAAAAACGACCGTTCATGCTTTTCTGCCCCTGAGGGTAGCCTAAACCCCCTCTCGCAGACATGAACGCTGATGCTGCTTCAAATCCACCTTTTCCGTTTTCTTCAAATAGTTGATTAATTCATGTTCATAATTGTAAAGAGGGTGGTCCCTCACATGACTGAAGTGAACCCATCTGATTCTGTCAGGATTCGAGCTGATGATCTGTTCATCAACAGTTAGATGTGTGTGGCACTGTGTGCCATTCAGCCATGCAGCCAGGGTTCTGATTGACCACACTCTCAGCACTGCATGGGACCGCAATGAGGGATGGCATGTTTCCCGTTCAGAGGCAACACACAGCAAACCGCTACTACATTTTCACACCCGTCATTCCATCTCTTCAATTGAGACACAATTCTGGAGAGCCCATTATGTGAAACCCAGAGTGCAGCTTAGATCTGAGAGGATTACAGCACATCTGGATCGCCTTAGTGTGTGTGAAAGGTCTCTTGTTGCTCACCACAGAATGACAACAGCTTGTGAAACAAGATTATGTGTGTGATGCAGCAGCGCCAATCTTTGCAGCTGAAGGAGAGGGTTTGGGTGCAGCCATAGCCAGTGTGTTGTGGCTCTATACTGCACGGGCAGCAGCGTCAATCTTTGAAGCTGGAGGAGAGGGGGTGGGTGCAGCCATAGCCAGTGTGTTGTGGCTCTATACTGCATGGTTTTGAGTGCTGTTTGTTGCAGACTGCTCAGTGCGACCTGGCCCTCAAGTGGACATCACCTTTTTTTAAATTATCAAGTGGGTTGGTGTGATTTTTCAATGTGAGGTTGGTGTAAGTGTGATCTAAAACCATCATCTGGACCACGATCCTAACCATGATACGAGCCAGGATCCAAACCATGATCCGAACCATAATGAAAACTATGGTGTGAACCTGTTGGCTGCTTACAGTGCAGATGACGGACGGAACCATGATGTGAACCGTAATCCAGACTTTCGCTGCTTGGAGTGCAGATGCCATACCATACCTGGCAAGCAGCAGGCAGAACTGTCCGCCTGCTTACACTGGCAATCTCAGCATTGGGCAGCATTGGGCTGGGGCCAAGGCTCAGCAGTCTGCAGTCTGCCATGCACACTTCACTACAGAGGGGCATTAAAGGTGAGGAAATGTCCAGCAGATCCAAAAGAAAACAATTGTTCACCTTTTCCATCTCAGATCACCACTTTGGGGGAGCACGGAGGCATTTGCCAAACCACTTTTTTTTTCTGTCAGAGTGGCCTGATTTTTTTCAGCGGGGTCTTGACCGTTACGGACACCTCCTACGGCACCTATCAGACCACATTGCCGATCGATGATTAACCATGGCATAGCCCTCCTGCTGATCCCTGCCTATACCACCACTCGCCCATCCCTGCTTACCCTCTCGCACATATCGCTCTTTCTAGGAGCAAGCCATCTGATAACTTTTTTTTCCTATCACAGAAGCAGCAAAGAAAGATTTGCCAGATTCCTGTTTCTCACACAGCTCGCATTCAACCCCTTCATCTGATACCGTTACAACGCCCTCCCCCCCCTCCCCCCACCTATCAGACCACATTGCCGATCGATGATTAACCATGGCGTAGCCCTCCTGCTGATCCCTGCCTATACCACCACTCTCCCATCACTGCTTACCCTTTCGCACATATCGCTCTTTCTAGGAGCAAGCCATCTGATAACTTTTTTTTTCCTATCGCAGAAGCAGCAAAGAAAGATTTGCCAGATTCCTGTTTCTCACAAAGCTCGCATTCAACCCCTTCATCTGATACCGTTACAACGCCCTCCCCCCCCTCCCCCCCCCTCCTCTCTCTTTTCCTCTTTTACTGCCTTGGCTTTGCAGCTGACTTACTTGTAGCGCCGGATTAGATATTCCAATGCCTGGTGTGCTGGTGTGAGCAAGAGGTAGCCTGAAAGAAGGGACAAGAATGAGGAGATGGAGGCATTCATCTTCTCATTCACAGCTTGTGTCTGCTTCTCTCGATCCATTTCTGTAGCATCATGACTGAAGAGTGTCGCTGAAAATTGCTCAAACCGCCCATCCACCTCTGAGAGGCCGGTAAGACCTGCATAGCCAAGGCAGCACACACCAAACAAGAATGCCCTGAGAAAGGAGATCAAAGAGGAAGAATGGAGAAAGGAAAAGGAGTGGAGAAAGGAAGAGAAAGGGAGAAAGAGAGGGAGGGGGGAGGGGGAAGGGAAAAACAAGAAGCATGAAGGCCAGGTGTGAAAAGGAAAACCAAAGAAAGAAAAGGAAACCAGAGGGAAAAGGGGAGGACAAAGAAGGAAGGAGGTCAAAGGGAGACAGGGAGAAAGAATTGAAGCGGAGGACACGGTGGGAAAAGGAAAGACAACGGCAATGGGGGGAGGGGAGGGGTTGGAGGCAGAAACATAGACGCAGGAAGAAGGTTTTGAAACGGAAGAAAAAAAAAAGTAGGCAAGGAAGAAGGAAGAAGGAAAAACAAAAAAACAAAAAGGCAGGGAAGGAAGCAGAAGATGATTCTCCAACCTGAGGTAGGCTTAAGAGGTAGGTTTAAGGACGGCCAAGTTACCTTGTTTGCAAAGAAAAAGAAGAGAAAAACGAAGGATGACCGAGTATAGTGATTCCATTTGGGCTTTCACCACTGGTGCCATGCCCATCCCTAGGGAAATATGAGATCGACAAATATGCCACCCGTTTTACAAAATAGTAGTTTATATTTTGGATGAGTATTTGTTTTTCAGTTTTATAAGGGAAAATATGAAATGGACAAGTATGACACCCTAGGGAGATATGAATCAACTTGTTCTTTTTTTCCAATTGCTTCTTTTTCTGATCAATTCATGAACTAATATACCACCCAAGGGAAATATGGAATGGACCAGGGTTACCGGCGTTCGGCCGGGCCTGAAAAGGGCGTTCGGCCGGGCCTGAAAAGAACGGGCCGAACCTGTCCCGCCCCACCCGGGCGTTCGGGCAAACATTGGAATCTAAACTTTTTTTCCTTTTTTTCTACTTCTTTTTTTAGAGCATTGCCGTATTGCAGGAGGGTGCACCTTTGTTCTCAGGGTTCGGCAGAGCGGTGTACCTTTTCGGAAACAAAACAGAGGACTTGATTTGATGAGAAGGTCCTTCTTGCAGATCAATCAAAACACCAGTACCTCTGAGTGCCTGGTGCCTGCTGCACGGGGTATCTTCCATTTGCATAAAACACTAAAAACAAAAATCTGACCCGGGCTGTTAAAACCTTCGTTACGCACATGAAAAAAAATATTATTTCATTTCAGAAAAAAGACTCAAGCACTACCTGCTCCGCAAGCAGCACCCCCCTCCCCCCTCCTCCCTCCCCCCAACGGAAAAGTTGAGCGATTGGTTGCACCCTAACCCCAATCAGATGGTGTATGTACACTTTATCTCTGGTCGACTCTCCAAGGAATCGAACCGACTATCTCTGACTCAACAGCCAGATGGATTTAACAACTGCAGATTTGACACAGTGGTCATAAGAGCAGCTCATACCGCTATTGATATCCAGCCCACCCTGCAAGGCTGCAGCATGACCTCACACTCGAGACCTTCCCACAGGGCCTGTGGCCCTTGCACACGCAGCCACGTGGTCCGCGTACAATTTCCTGCCCGTAGTTATCTCGCTGACGTACGTTCGTACATATTGCTCTAATCGCCGCTGCAAGGAATCGAGCCGGCGACCTCGGCGATCTCGGCGATCTCTGGCTCAACATCCGGATGTCTTCTTAACCATTGCAGCCGTGATGGGTTGTTAAAGGTGTCCAAAAGTGGAACCATACTGGTAGTGATATCCATGCCACCCCTGCACAGTTGCAGCATGAACTCACACTCCCCACACGATGCGGGCACGGATGGTGGCCCAGAAAGACCTCGTGAGCCGTGGCGCTATACCCACCCCCCCCAGTCAAGCCAAGAACCCCATACCTCGTTTGGTGTCCTCTTCCTCTCTGCCTAGGGTTCACCGGGCAGTTCTCTATGGCCATATACATTGTCACAGAACTACTGACTAAGAGCGCAAACACGTGAAGTAGAAGAAGAAATAAGATGAGCGAAGAAAAGAAAAAAATGAAAGGACAGACAGGCCAAGAGACAGACAAACCAGACAGGCACAACACAGTGTCTTCTTCTTCTTTGTTTTAGTGTATTCTTATTTCTTTCAGTGTTTTACAATTTTTTACACAAAGACACATTGAAATCATTCAGTTTCTCAGTATATATTATGAGATAGGTGAAGACGTTCGCATGACATGGCGCAGAACAGTCCGATGTACTGTTTCTGAGTTCTTCACTTTCTTTTCCGAGTTTCAATATTTTGCGAGAAGATTTCATTTACAGGAATTCATTGTCCCCCGAAGATTCAATTCGATTTCACAGTCCCTCCCCTCCCACCCCCTTCCCGCCAACACAATCCACCCTCTGCTTGCCCAATTCTTTTAAGAGAGAACACATGCTGCCGGTCATAGTCGGCAGGGTATGTCCCCGTCCGAGTACGCACGGGGTAAGGACGTCGCGGCTTTATCTTGCAACTGAGTATTTATTCGGCTTTTTTTTTCCCCCCACTTTGTCTATTGATCGCCTGAAAAAATATTGCTCTAAACCTAGAATACAGACAAGAAAAACACCCCTTTCGAAAATCCGGAAGCTCTGGGCACAACTACATTGGGCATAATATAAAGCAAGAGATTGATTGTGACCGGGGCTCCCCCTACTATGGAATGTATACAGATACTTATACAGATATTATACAGATACACACGTCATAGATTGACAGTTTATATACATCGAAAAGAGTTCCAAACCTCACATAGTCATAATATAACAGCAAAAGCGACAACAATAACAACCAGGTGAACGGTTTGAACTCTTTTCTGCTGTTGTTGTTGTTGTTGTTGTTGTTATTGTTGTCACTATTGCTGCTGTTAATGCATACCCGGAAAGAAATCAAACCCTCACATGACATAGTCAGAATTCAAACCCTGACATGACATAGTCAGAATTTAAACCCTGACATGACATAGTCAGAATATAATAAAATTACATCCAGGTATTGTCCTCAGACTCCTCACATCAACCAGGTGCACGGTTGTTGTTGTTGTGGTTGTTGTTGTTGTTGTTGTTGTTGTTGTTGTTGTTGTTGTCGCTATTGCTATTGTTGTTGCTATCGTTGGTGCTATTGTTGTGCTATTGGTGTTGCTATTGTTGTTGCCATTGTGTCGCTGCTGCTATTGTTGCTATTGATCTTGCTGTTGTTGCTGCTGTTGTTGCTACTTTTCCTTGTGTGTGTGTGTGTGTGTGTGTGTGTGTGTGTGTGTGTGTGTGTGTGTGTGTGGTGGGGGGGGAGGAGGATCACTAGATGGAATGAAGAAAGAAAAAAGGAGGGAGATGAAGAAAACGACAGAACGACTCATCGCCGTGATCAGAATCAGATCGGAATCATTGTACATCGCCAGAATTAGCATCAGTATAACAGCGTTATCGTAACTAGCACGACGACAATCAAGATTCAAACAGGCAATGAACCATCCGGCACGAGCGAGAAAGCTAAACAAGGATGACAATTAACCAATTAATCCGCACAATGCTGACTGTCTAATCATTCGGCATCATCACCATTATCATTCACTTCCGCATCATCCTGACTGTCTAATCATTCATCATCATCACCATTATGATTAACAAGAAGTGATAGGCGTCATCAACATGATGGTCGACCCTACAGAAACTAACATGCGTTTACACATCATCATCGTCATCATCATCATCATCATCATCATTTCCAGCATCACCATAATCATCATCAGCAGCAGCAGCATAGCAGTACAACAGTACTTTTAAAATAGGAAGAAGAGAAACAAAAACTCATTACGACCCGGGCTGCATATCAATCAATCAATCAATCAACTAAATCAACTAATCAATCAATCAACCAATCAATCAATCAATCAACCAATCAATCAATACATCCAGATCATCGTCAGCCACACAAGGTGGATTCTGATTGCGGCCAAACTACAGTAATAATAGACGAATCATAAGCACAATTATTGTCTATATTGTCTATATTGTCTAATAGCTTCAGGAAAGTCATCACCTCATCCAACGGCCGTCAGATGCCTCTCTCAATCGACAGGTCAAAATTATTATATTACAGATTTGTCTTTAACACTCAGGCGAACCTTTTACCTCTTCACTTCCCATCAAATTCATTTTGCATCCGAAGACCAAATTTTTCTCAAGATTGATCGATGATGATCCTCCGCCTATGCCCGATGCCTGATGTTGAACAAAAGGCGGCCCAAACTACATCCCCATTGTGGAATAAGATTTAAGGTAAGAATATAATGCACGTATCATTTCTCAGTATTAGTTTCCCACTTGACTTTTCTTCAGGTTCCAATTCTGCCTGCACTAGTGTTGAGCTGCTTATGGCCACGGTGGCAGCGCCAGCGGCGGCGGTTTTGCATTCCACAGTTCTCTCATGTCTTCTACAAATTTCCTCTCTCTCTCTCTCTCTCTCTCTCTCTCTCTCTCTCTCTCTCTCTCTCTCTCTCTCACACACACACACACACACACACACATATCGCGAATATGACAACACACAACATGGCTTCGCTAAGCTCTCCATTCAGGCGGATCGATGCGGCTAGGGTCGGGACCGTTGAGTGTCCATGGCTGAGTGAGTGTGTAGAGTGGGTTTTGTGACTGTGTCAGAGTAGTTTCTCAGACTTAATTGCCGTTCTTGGCAGGGGTTTGGACCGACAGTCTGCTAAGATTGCAGGGTTGGTGTGAGTAAAGTCGACCGCTGTTCTCTCTCAGGGGTATCGCTTACTCTGGGCGATGTGGCGAGTCCTTATATATATATCATCACATAAATATCAGAGCGCAAATGCGAAAAACAGAAAAACAGGAAAAAATAAATTCAATTTTTTTTTTTTTAAATCTTCTTCCTTTTAACTCCCCCTGTTCAGAACCTCTTGCGTACATTATATATATATTGTCACAAAATATCAGAGCGCAAATGCGAAAAAAAAAGAAAAAAAGGAGAAAAGAAAAGTGAATTCAATTTTTTTATCTTCTTCCTTTTAACTCCACCTGTTCATATACATATATCGTCACAAGAATATCAGAGCGCAAATGCGAAAAAAAAGAAAAAGGAAGAAAAACAGGAAAAAATGAATTCAGTTTTTTATCTTCTTCCTTATAACTCCCCCTGTTCAGAACCATATATCGTCACATGAATATCAGAGCGTGAGAGCAGAAAAAACAAAAGGAAACAAAAAACATATCAATTCGTTTGTTATCTTCTTCCTTACAAGAATCCCCCTGTTCAGAACCTCTTGCGTACAAGGCCGCCCACGTGGATGTAGGTTGAGCGGCGGCTGCCCCCACCCCCGTGTGTCATATCGACCCACTTGCACACAGCCAGAAGGAAAAGAGGCAAAGAAAAGAGGAAGGGAACAGCCAAATAATACAGAACAGGTATATATATATATCAGTCAAATGCATCCTGGACAGACTGTCGGGGGGTTAAACCTCCCGACGAAACAGTCTGGCACAGTAATGGCTTTTTTTTTTTGTGAGTGTGTGTATAGCGAAAATGACAACACACACCAAGCAAGCAAACTGCTATAGTAATATTACAGCAGTAGTTTTTTTTCTGCAGAATCAGCGAAAAGGCGTATGATGTACCTTTCCCCTCCACAGTTTCGTTTGCCTTCTTCTGGCCTTCCCCAATTTCCCAACATCCTATTCCTTTTCTTTTCCCTGTTTTCATCCAGTACTTTCCTGTCTTCGCACGCGGAGGTCGGGGGAGGGGGGGGGGGGA
>BFEA01000017.1:1683181-1684245 GCA_003427395.1 Chara braunii | reverse complement strand
TCTCTCTCTCTCTCTCTCTCTCTCTCTCTCTCTCTCTCTCTCTCCCTCTCTCTCTCTCTCTCTCTCTCTCTCTCTCACACACACACACACACACACGTACGTCGACGGTGTGCGAGGATTTGCGTGCCTCTGTGTGTGTGTGTGTGTGTGTGTGTGCGTGTGTGGCCGATCAACAGAGAGAGATCGGCTGCTTTCCGTCCTCAGGCCGACACGTGGCACACTAGGGGTGATGCACGCACAGTCGGGGATCTACCGAATTCTTTCACAGACACGTGGTTGTTCGCCAGCTGAGAATTTCTTAGTCGGGGATACAACTTTCCACAAGTGCGAGTGCGGACGCCAACCTTGGAGCATACTCACACTGGCACTTTCCAAAATGCATTTGCCTCCAATTACGGCCTGACCTGGATGCATCTGGCCGCAATCACGTCCATAAATAAGAAACAAAGCCGTCGTGTGAGTATGCCCTTATTACAAAGAATTCCTGCTGGCAGATAGGCCAACGATGACGACAAGTCGACCGATCGATGGGCCGGCGGCACGACCGTGCTGAGTGTACGTTAGAAAGACCAGTCGTGAACACCATAGCCGCGAGCTCAAACCCCCACTCTTCTCCAGACCCACTCCTCCAGACCCATTCCAGCTCCCGGAGGTAATCCCACCACCACAACTCACTGCAACTCGCTGCCGGCTACAGCAGCAGGAGTTGGCTGGCCGCCGACCGTCTCTGCGCTGAGAATGGGGACCCGGGCCTACCGGTAGGTCCCACTTGCACGAGTTAAGAGAGAAATGGACCGTAGATAGCAAGGATCAACGGCCGAAAAAGTCTCCTAATTTGCGCAAGTGGGACCCCCGAAAAGTGTTGGGGAGAAGATGAAACCATTTACCCCGGGCGCGGGATGGCGCGGAGGGCGCGTGGCAAAAGGCCTGGCGGCGCAGGGCAAATCGCGCGCCGCGAAGGCTCGGATTTTTCAGGGCCAGGCAAAATCAGCTGCGGAGTTGGGAGAAGGGCAAAAATCAGCTTCGCGGCCGGGGCGAAAAATCGGACAATTGGAACGATACAG
>BFEA01000017.1:1663181-1678181 GCA_003427395.1 Chara braunii | reverse complement strand
ATGAAGAAAAGGTCAGGCTCGCCCAACTTTGTGTTTTTCTCACGTCTATCGAGGCTACTGTGTGAACTACGAGAGTGTCATGTAATACTGACTAAAGAACGAAGACGAAGAAAATATGGAGTTGGCGACAACAATGATGGGGAGGAAGGAGAGTGAGAAGGAGGAAGAAAACACTTGAGGAGGAGATTCAAAGTCGAGGTGAATCTTTTCGTATTCTAGGGAATGATCTATTATCGTTTTGCATATTTGGGGAGTAGATTTGTGGGGCGCAGGGTTGAAGTAGCGTTGCTCAAAGTGCTCATCTAGTTCCTTGTTATTATCGTGATACTCGCATTCGTTTGGGAGGTCCCGTTGTTGTTTGTGATGGTAGCATTGCCATCACCATCACGAAATCGACTACATGTTGTCGGGGTGAACGCCTTTATATGGGCGTATATCTGCCCATGCCCACATTCTTCATTGTGGCGTTGTTCCTCGTTACCGTGCTCTTCATGACGGTCGTAATGCCTATCGTGCTCTCTGCCATCGTGGACATCATCACGTTTGTTCCCGCCCTGAGGGCTTCATTCCTAGATTTCGAATGAACCTAACCGTACAAATGACTATGTGCATTCATATGTTAGGAGCAGTCGTAGTGCATGGTAAGGTGATGGTTAGAGATGCTGACAATAGAGATGGAATAAAAATTTACTTCGGCAAGTGATAAAAATTGTGAGGCTGGAGAAGTGGCTGAAATCATAACGTTGGTGAAGGTTGTAGTGAAACTCATAAGAAAGGTGATCAAAATAACAGAGAAGTACTAAAAATGATGAATATAGTAAAGCAGAAGCTTAGATAGTGATGAAGATGAAGTTTGATATAATGGGAAAATTGATGGAAGTGGCGAAGATGGTAAAGCGAAAGTTAGAGATGGTGACATTGATGAAGATGAAGGCGTAGATAATGTGGACGGTGATTAAGAAAATTGAGGATGGTCAAGTAAAACGTTGAGATGATGGAAGAAGTGGAAGAAGTGCAGAAGATGCTCCAAGAAAATAATTTTTTGACTATTGTATGCAAATTTTTTTTCGTGTTTTCTTATCTTTTGCCTTGGCCAATCAAGTAATTTTATAAGTGGATAAAGGACGAAGGAAAAAAATGAGAAAAAAAGAGGAAAAAAAAAAAAAAAAAAAAAAAAAAAAAAAAAACTTTCAAGCTAGGCTACCAGCCGGGCCACCTGGGTCACCTTATTTTCCCAAGCGGCCCTCTGGCCATGCAAGGACCAGGGAAGGTCCCCGCCAAAAAAAAAACAAATATAAAACTCCAAAAAAATACACTGTTATGCAGAAAAATAAACTGAACAACTTTTGTAGCAGGGTTACATCGAAAATTTCCACTAAAATTATAAATAATATATACATATATATTCAGCCTCCTGATGAGTCGGTGAAACTCCGACGAAACAGTTTGTCACAGCCCCTCATTTGTTGTCCTCTTCTCCCTCTCTGCCTACGGTTTACCGGGCAGTTCTATTTGACGATATATATATATATATATAGTTATCGGCTTGTGAAACTCCGATGAAACAGTTTGTCACAGCCCCTCATTTGTTGTCCTCTTCTCCCTCTCTGCCTACGGTTTACCGGGCAGTTCTATTTGACGATATATATATATATATATAGTTATCGGCGTTTGGGTTCGGTCGAACTCCTGAACCCGAACCTGCCGAACATTCGGCCCCCCTTGGGGATGCGTTCGGTCGTTCGGGCCGAACGCGGACCTAAAAAAAATACAATTTTTTTTAAAAATATGACAAACATATATGTTATGCAGAAAAATAAAACGAACAAGTTTTGCCTTAACATTACATCCGAATTCCTTACTAGATGTGAAATAAAAAGAAAATACAAAAAAATAATAATAATAAAAATAAAAAGAGAAATAAAATTAGTGAGCGGGCGAGCATGTTTTCGACACCGCCATCTTAAGCGATTTTTTTTTTTTTTTTAGATAGTTAAATGCCCTGAAAATTTACACATGTGTATTTCACATAATATCAAGCTCATAAATAATAATAATAATAATAATAATAATAATAATAATAATAATAATAATAAAATATTTCGGGCACCAAAATAAAATCAAAACAAAAAATGAAAAGTGAAAAAAAAAAAAAAAAACTGAGTGGTAAAGTACGTTTTGACACTCCCATTTTTGGCGATTTTGCACTTTTGTTTAGTTTGGCAAAATACCTTGAGAATTTATATGCACGTAACACAAGTCATACAGAGCTCATTAAAAAAAAAAAAAAAAAAAAAAAAAATTTTAGCCCCCGAAACATTTTTTTGCGGGGGCCGAACCCCTTCAGGTTCGGACGCCGAACGGGACCTTGAACGCCCGAACGTTCGAGGATCAGCCCGGGGGCCCCCGAACGTTCGGCCTCGTAACCATGTATATATATATACAGGGTAACCGACATTCGGGACGGGCCGAACGCCCAAACCCGAACGCCCAAACATACGGGATCCCTTGGGGATGCGTTCGACGGTTCAGGCTGAATGCAGAAAAAAAAATAAAAAATAAAAAAAAATCAAACAAATCTGAAAAAAAACTAAGTTATGAAGAAAAGTAAAATAAACAACATATGCCAGATCATTACATCCAAATTCCTAACCAAAATTGAAATAAAAATAAAATACGGAGAACAAATACTAATAAAAATAAAAAATTAAATTAAATTTAGTAAGTGCGAGAACACGTTTTTGATACCGCTATCTTTGGCGATTTTTTATTTTTGTTTGGAATAGCCAAATGCCCTGAAAAATTTCAGATGCGTAATTTACATAATACAAAACGAACTAAAAAAGTTAAAAAAAATAATAAAATTGCTTAGGCCCCGAACTAAAGTGAAAACGAAAAGTAAAAAGTGAAAATAAATGTGGGCGAGCACATTTTGACACCGCCATCTTTGGCGATTTTTTATTCTTTTTGGGTTGAGTCAAATGATGTCAAACTTTACTCATAAAAAAAAATTCAGAAAAAAAATATATTTTTTGCTAGGTTATCAGCCAGGCCGCCCGGGTCCCGGGTGACCAGCCCGTGCAAGGACGAAGGAAGGTCCCCCCCCCCTTAAAAAAAAAAAGTCGAAAAAACTGTATTATGCAGAAAAATAAGCTGAATGACTTTTGCCTTAGGGTCACATCAAAATTGTTCACCAAATTTAGAATAAAAATTAAAATTTAAAAATAATTTTTTTATTTTTATTATTTTTAATTTTTTTGGCCCGGTCAGGCAAGTGACCCCGGGCCACTCTGGCAGCCTAGATTTTTAGGCCCCGAAATAATTTTTGGTGGGGGTTCGGCCCCCGAACGGGACCCCGAGCGCCCGTACGTACGGAGGTTGTGGCTGGGCAAGTGGTCTCGGACCACTTTGGTACCTTAGCTTTCAAGTTATTTTCCCTTGTTCCGACAAATTTGAAGTAGGTTGGCCCTCTTGGGCGGATCCAAAGTAATCTAGCGAAGATATGCAGGATCTCACCCATGTAAATTCGATATACGTAAACATTCTCCAAGTCCTAGATCTCAACAACCTCCTTTCCATCTCCAAATATAATGTCGCTCCTCCCCCAAGTTCCAAATTGCATGAGTCTGAACTTTACAACTCCAAGCTATAAAGGCTTTTCCTCTAACTTGGAATAGGACTTGAAGCGACAAAGTAAGCTAAGAATAAGACTTCCTTGCAACATATTAGAGTCCCTCTGTAAGCAAGGATGATCTGTTGCCAATTAGTAAGGACATATTTTCCCCATACTAGAAACCACCTCGCTCAAGGTCATAGGTTGCTCATCATAACAAGAACTCTCTCCCTCTCTCTTCTCTCAAGCTTGGTCTAATAAACTTTCTACTATAAAAAGTTCAACTTTTCTGAGTTTAGATAATTATTGGCGACTTAATATGTTTTGGATTGCTTTGAAAGCAAGTACTAAGGATAAATGTATTTTCCTTTTTGTTTTTATGGACAAGACACCTCGGGCTGGGGTCCAAGTTTCCTCATACCCAAAATGAGAGTTTCTATGTACATGACATGGACAAACCTTGTCCCTATACCACAAAATCTCTGCTTTTTAGGCTAGGAGAGATACAGTTCAAGGTTTCTTGGCAATCTTTCTCAGATTGCCTAGAAAAGCAACAAATTTTTTTGCAATTTTGCACAATTGCTTCGTTTCCTCATGAATGACCGATCCATAATATAAATGATCAAAGGGATATATTATGACTTTGAACTAAATATTTTTTACTTTCTCCCCAGGCTACCAGAGTGGCCCGGGGCCACTTGCCCGTCCGGGCCAAAAAAAAAAAAAAAAAAAAAAAGGCTACCAACCGGGCCGCCCGGGTTCCGGGTGAACAGCCCGCGCAAGGACCAGGGAAGGTCCCAACAAAAAACAAAAAAACAAAAAAAATCTGAGAAAAATTATGGTATGCAGAAAAATAAACTCAACAACTTTTGCCTCAGGGTTACATCGAAATTATTCACCAAATTTAGAATAAAAAATAAAATTTAAAATTTTTATTTTTATTTTTATTTTTTTAATTGTTTTTGGCCCGGCCAGGCAAATGACCCCGGACCACTCTGGTAGCGTATAAAAAAATAAAAATTATTTTTTAACTTTATTTTTTATTTTGAATATGGTACAAAATTTTGATGTGACCCTGAGGCAAAAGTTGTTCAGTTTATTTTTTTGCAAAACACAGTTATTTTTCGGATTTCTTTGATTTTTTTTTTTTTTGGCTAGGACCTTCCCTGGTCCTTGCACGACTAGGTCGTTCAGGAAAATGGAGTGATCTGGGCGGCCCGACTGGTATCCTAGCTTTCTCCTTGATTTAAAAAAAAAAAAAATTTTGTTGGTTCTCCCTTTTCATAAGATTCAAGGTGAAACTTTATTTCAAATTACATACTATTGTGAGATTATACGTGATCTATGACTAAATTCAACCACGAAAGGAAAAAATATAGTCCTTGCTTTCACTTTTTAGTCTGAGGTAGGTCTTTTCTCTCAAGCTATGTATTCAGGTTATCTAAGATCATATAAGTGGAAAATATTTTTTTTTTGCTTTTATTTCTTAACCATTCATAAGTCTACCCTCCCCCCTCTACCATTTTAAAGTTGTCCAACGCATAGAGTTTATTCTTATATTTGTAAATAACTTTATCCCTTTGATAGGAAAAAAAAAAACCAAGTGACTGTCTTGTTTTGTTAAATCCAGAGTCCAATGTGAAAAACTATATATATTATTTTGCGTCTTTTGTAAACATTCGCCCTCTATTGTTGGTTACCTGTATTGTTAAAACTAACCGTTCGATCTAAAAAAAACTTAACTGTGTTTTTGTGAGTTTGACTATGAAATTGTTTATGTTTAAGTTCTCAATTTTAAGAGAATTCTCGTTAAGATAACAGATCCAACTATGGGTGCTTCTACATGAGTTTTTTTCTTCAAATTTATAGCAACAAACCTAACCAAGTGTGGACTTCAAACAAAACGAATTGAGTCCAAATATTGCACAACTCAAACTTTAGACATAAAAAATTCAGATGTTTGAAGTCCAGGTATGAATTTTCAACTCAACTAACTCGGATTTTCCTTTTGTCTTACTTTAGTTCCTTTTTCTTTCCTTCCGCCCCCCCCCCCTCTCTCGACTGATACTAGTTTCTTCTACGGTTAGTTTCAAGTTTAAGATTTTCCAAGATTTGCGAAACTCCCGTTTTTAATTTTTTTTTTTTTACTTTTTATTTTTATTTTTATTTTTTATTCTAGTATAATTCAAACATAGACTTATCAACTTTCATAAGGTGTAGGTTGAATTTTAATATGTAGCCCGTTAAGAGTTTTTCTTCTGCTTAACCCTCTCTTAATTTGAATTTGAGGATGAATCTAACCTCAAACTGGGTTTAACTCATTTTGATTTACGGTAAAAGAAGTGGGTGTTCACCTTAGGTCTATGGATTAGTTTTTGGTTTGGTCTTGACATGATGACCGTTACCCCTCTATCTACTCTAAAATTATGTTTTAGAGAGAATTGACTCTTTTTATTGCCTATGTTCATCTTTGTTCAACTTGTGAAAGATATCTCTATTTTTTTACGTGGACTCCATCTTCGTCTTTATCTCGAGGTAAGTACTTGTATTATGGTAGCTACTAAAAATTGATTTTTGAGCTTTCCGAGGGTCACTTTTGCATTGGTTTCAGAGTAGGTTCACTTTCCATCTTAATGTTGAATCTCATAATATAGTTTTTATTTAATTGCAAATCTTGGAATGAGAGGTTTATGTCGGGTAATAGTCAGGGTGATTTAACTGAGTGAGCTAAAACTTGAAGCTTCGATCTTCCTAGTACCTACAATGACCTATTTTTTTAGCTTATACAAAATAAAAAAAGAAAGTTTTGATTTGTTAGCTTATTCAGGACCACTTCTATATTGGTTTCATAGTAGGTTCATTTTTAATCTTAATGTTGAATCTCAGATTATAGTTTTTATTTGTATTGCAAATTTTGGAATGAGAGGTTTATGTTGGGTAACATTTAGGGTCACTGATTCAAATCAGTGAGCTAAGGCTTGAAGCTTGAATCTTCCTACAAAGATCTATTTTTTGAGCTTATACAAAATTCAAAAGAGGACTTGTTTTTTGTCATACTAGGCTTTGTTGTCAAGGACCGTTATGCCACCATTGTGCCTGAGACATATGATTTTTTGGATTTAATTTTTTATAGAGTCTCATTTATTAACTCTAGGTTTGCTATAACCAACCAAAAAGTCTCATTTTTTGAAACCTTTGTGCTTCATTTTCAGAATAATTAGTTTGGTTGATTGTCATTGTGTCCAAGTTTCATCTTTTTGGAACTATATGAATGTTTTAAAGCGGGACTTGACCTATTGACAAAATAATTTCCACATTAAAGCACCAGTACTTCCTAGAGTCGTATCCGTTAACGTGCCATGATTTTAGGAAACGTACGGGCTACTAAAGGAGCGCCCAAATTCATCCGACTAGAAACGTTTCTACTCTTTTTTTTCCGCGACCGATAGTTGGGCCAATTACAGGTGGTTTAAACTTCAACTGCATCTAAACTATGCCTTAAACATGCCGCGCTATGGTTTCTTGCTTGCTTTTACTCATATCCTTGGACTAAGAATCAAGGGTTCTGACACTATGAATCAGTAGTACACTGGGATGCTTGGGATGAGGTAACTTGACAAATCCTCTCTAACTCGGGGAAGCAGACATGCGAACTTTTCCTTTCTCCTACCATATGATGGTTAACATTCATTTATATTTTTTAATTCAAACCACTGTCGGGCGGCCGCAGACCAGTCGCCCACCCGAAATACAAGGGATTCGTCCCTCAACCAAACGTTCGGTTAGGATTTGTCGGGTACTCTTGTCGAAACCGTCGGAAAAATTAGAGGTTGTCAGCGGAACTCTGAAATCCCCTCCGTTGACCGCAAGAACCAACTTTTGAATCTAACAAGATGAACAACCGTCTTTGCCACACCTGACACTTACCTTTTTCGTTTATTCCGAGACCGTTTCCGAAGCAGCCAGCTGCGGAGCGGGGATATGGTAGTAGACCTTCGTGCTGTTTTTTTTTTTCAGGCTGACTAGTCGGTGAGGAAAGACTTAAATTCAATTTAATTTGGCGATGAAATTAAAATCAGTAATAGAATTAAAAATGATAAAAAAAAATGAAAACGGGTTTATTTAATCATTTAACATTTTTTGATCAAACGCGCCCCTTTTGATTTGAATCGGAATTTACTAGTTTATCTTTCCCTTTTGATTTAGACATATTTTATCTATTCAATTATCCCTTGCGAAATTTATCAGATTTTTCTTAAATTTTACCTTTGCTATAGCTGCGTATTATGGTGTGAGCGATACCCGTATCTATGTGGACTCCCGTGGAGTGCGGATTGATGCGCGAGAACTCGGATGAACACACTGACACAAGTTCTAGCGCTTCTATGAGATAAGTGTGGTGACGCCACAAGACATGTCAACGAAACTGGTATTCTTGGTATGACAACCTGACTACGACATGCAACTGTCCAGATCTGAAGTTGGTTCGGTTGCAAGTCCGAAATTGTGGCACTCTCGGCGGTCGAGTGATAACGTTTTTTTTACAGATATTGTTCCGGCTCAAATGCAACGCACTTTCTGCTTGGTATAACACTTAGACCGGTCACAGCAGGACAATCACTGGTCTGATACTGAAATGGTTCACTAGGGATGGACGTTGTTACTTCCTGGTGTGGTTACTGTCATTGGTCGCCATGGTTGGTCATTGTTGATTGAAATGGACATTGGTTGGGGGCCGATACGGCCCCATTCATCTGTTTACGGAAATGGACTCAGCAGTACTAGCTACATGGTCATAATGGGGTTGAAGACATTTGTCTGGTTACAACACTTAAATAAACGATACTGATTTTTTATTGAGATATGTGGCATGTGTATTGGTTACAGTTACAGTATTTGACTCAGTGATGCTGATTCTGGTCTGGACACTTAATTTGGCGGCCCAAGTGTGGGATGTCGAGGTCGTTTCCGGTCTGCTGTGTTGCATATTTCCTTTGGTCTGGACACTTAATTTGGCGGCCCAAGTGTGGGATATCGAGGTAGTTTCCGGTCTGCTGTGTTGCATATTTTCTTTTCGCAGGTGACAGCTTGACTGAGGATCTACTGGGTCCGCTGGGTCCGAAAATGGAATTGTAGTACCCGAGTCGGTGCTATGGCTCTGGAACTAGATTGTTCTTAGGCAGGTCTGATACTCCTGATGCGGGTAATGCCAACGTTCGTCCAGGGACCACAAGCTTTCGGACTGTTGGGATATAGGACAGGCTTGTGCGAGATTCAGGGGGAATTCATTCGGGGGAGAGCTGAGTAGCGTTCACGGCGTGCGCAACGGACTAGCTCTCTGGGCTCAGTTTAGATGGCCCGTTTGGAGAAGACGAACTTGACACGCTGCATAGAGAGGAAGGAATAGTGGATCACGCCCGGTGACAACAATGCTCTTGTGCAAAGGGCTCGATTGAGGATCGCACGTCAAGGATGTGACGTGAGCATGCTGGGAACGAATGTGCCGAACATGGGTGAGCGCATCGAACACACGCTGAGTGGACAACTGAATGAGCAAACTGACGAAAAGTTGACGGGGAGCAGAGTATGAGCATACGATTGAACAAGGAACAAGCCAGTTGTATCCGTCAGATGGCTCCCGCCTCCCTTATGTGATCCCATCGCGAGTACAGGTACGCTTAGAGCGTCTGGATGTTTTGACTTGGCCTGACCCCAGGGAGGGCCTTCTAGATACTGAGCGCTGAGCCTTGAGTGATAGCTAGTGGGCAGACTGGAGAGGGAAACAAACGGCTTAGAGCGCACGACAAATCTTGATAGGACCAGCATGTGTAAGCATTGAGGAAGCAACTACAGTAGTGGGAGAGAGACGGGATTTGGATTGTGCGAGTGTATAGGCGTGCCAGGCCTTCCCAATGCGCATCAGCTACTGTCAAGCCGGTAAGGCCGATTCGTGGAGGCGAGAGAGACGAGTTCCTAAAGGCGCGCTACGTGCGCACCGTTCTCTGATCTCCGCTCAACAATAAATCAGGGCGGGTCAAATGCTCGCCCATACTGGGAATGGTAGGCGGGAAAGCAACACGATAGCAAACGATCAACCGTTGGGCTCGCATGCTCGGATACCATTCTCCGGACAAGGGGGTGTCAGGCAGTCCCTAACAAAGGACCTCCCTCAAAGCGCTGTCAGGAACCTCTGAATCCTTTGCGCTCAGCTAAGTCCGAGCCTGTGAGGGCTCGATCCAGGAGTTCAGCAACCACCCCCCCCCTTCAGACATTATGTGAGAGTGATGAACGAGGCAGAAGCTGAGTCAGACGTGTTTAAGCTCCAACGTCGACAAGCAATTGAGGCTGATCTTCCCCGAGCAGTAAGTTACTCAGTTGAGAGGAAGGACTCTTACCAGGTATTTATCTCGCATATTTACTACCAGAAAGAAAGGGGGTTGTACAAGCGTCGAGAGTCTCTGTGAGTGGTTGAGAGATTACTCTGGACCAGACATGTTTGAGTTCCAGAAATAAAAGGCAATTAAGATCAGTTGCAAAGCGAGTGGACGTGCCTCAGTGTAGCCCACGTTGCTCTCATTATTTGCTGTCGACGAAAACCACACATAAGCTCATGTGAAAAACGCAAATGAATTGAGAAAGGGGAGGGTGTCCGATCAGAAGTTGAGTGTATATTAGCATGAAGGGGGCCTATAATGAGTAAGGGGGAGTGATTGCAAAGTACATTGTTAAGCTGCAAGAACATGATTTTGCCAATTTTCCTATTAAGCAAGCGATTGCATGCATGGGGTAGTCAAACGGAGAGCGAGAAAACTGTCACTCCGAGTCAGTTATGAAAAGATCCCACACTCTGATCCGAGAGGGACCTGCAGAGGCTTAAAGGAAAGGAAAGATGACATTGTGGGCCTGGATCATATGAGCTTCTATCTCCTATACGCCTCGGACCCCCTGAACGAGCTCTGAGTGCCCTCGTACACTAAATCAAAAGTGACTGGACTGAGTAGGTTGAAAGGAACAAGAGTGGGACGAATAGTGAAAAAAACTCAAAGAGGGTGATTGACTTCATGAGTACGTGTGAGGCGGGAGCGCAGGCATGCGAGAGTGAGCGTACAGAGAGATAGTGTGAGAGAGAGAGGGAGGCAAATGGGATGAGAGAGAGGCGTTAAGGGAAGGGGAAAGTTACTCTTGACACTCGAAACGAGCGAGCGCATTTCGACCCTGATGAATAGGAAGGTCTGTGTATTGAAATCCAACAAGTGAAAGCAGTGAACCTCTCTGTGTCACTGAACTGAGAAGCCGCTCCCTGATCTGAAGTGGACCGTAGTTCGTCAGATTGTCTATTGTGTGCACACTGCTAGAACAGGTACATGCTCGTGCTCCTTCGCAGAATTAGTGTGTGATTGACCGAGGATCTGTCAAACTGTTGAAGGTCATTGACAAGTCTCGGTACTTCCTGCTTGATAGCAGGAAAGGTATTGGTTACTAAACGGAGGGCTCACTTGACTGTCTTAACTTGGCAAGGCTCTTGTTCGCTGATTATAGGGGTCTTGCATGAAGCCCTGTTGTGTGTAATCCATTTGAGAAGCAGGGAGGCGTCGACTGGTGTACGAGTACCTTGAATTTCCCTTCATGATTAAGATTTTTAATTCTTATTCATCTACAATTTTCCTTCTCCCTTTTACAACCACACCCCTACTCCTTGCTGCTGAAACTTCTTGTCGATCAAGCAAAGCCAGCAATATTTGCAAACAAATTGGAATAGTTCTCTACAAACCAGAAGACTCTAAGTTTTGCCCCTACCTTGTTTTTTTTTCAGATTTGTAGGTTGAGTAAGCTGCTTCATAACTGCTTAATTACTGTTGATTCCTGAAATGTGAGTGTGAACATCTAAGTTGACTCAGGGAGTAAACATAACCAGCTATCTCAACCCCGTAACCCTGCCGGTCGTCGAGGACCTTTGAAGCGGGCACGACGGGTGACAGATGTCGCAGCCCCTGGCTTCGGCAAGCGAGCAGATACCCCTCCCCGGGTTTCCGCACACTACGATGGTTCTTGAAGGTGCACCTAAAGTTTCTTGCATGTGTAGAGGAAGGGCTGACCGATAGGAACTGGACACTACGAGTGACCAAAGAAATCATGGAAGTGAGAGGGATACAAATGTTGCACTTGGGTATGAAAAACTGCTGTAACATAGAAGAGGAGAAAAAGAAAAAAAAGACGAGCGAAGAGTAATAAAAAAAACATTAGAGTAAGCTTGAACCATCTCAAGGCAGAGGAAAAATCCGACACGTAGAAGACGAACGAGGGTAGATTACATGAAAAAAGGCCATATTACCGCCATAAGGAGCATGTGGGCATTGAGAAGGGTGATGTGTGCGGAGGTGACATCAACTCTTGAAGGTGCATGAGGTAGCTATGTCCATGGAAGCAAAGGAGAAATTTAAAGGAGAATGGTGTCCTTTGTGTATGGGAGAGTGGTTGACACTCGTGACAAGAAGATAAATGATTGAGGTGCAGGCATGCATGGTGGTGGGGGTGACGATGCTTATGTGCATAGATGTTTGGCCAAATTCTTGAGTCATTCGATGATTGAGCATGATAGCGAATAAGTGACCGCGATCAAAAGTCGATATACGAGGGGTCATAGGAGCAACACAACTTAAATGCATACGCGACCTAAGTAGCATCAAGTTTGAAGCACCCATGAAAGGTCATTGAAAAATTATCCTATGATCCCTCTGTGCATATGCGAACCTTGCAGATTTTGTACTTGATTGTACGAGAATACAAACTAATTGCTTTCATAAGGACTTTTTGTTGGTGCACCTATTCTAGTTATTTGAGCGCGCACCGGTTCAAGTTGGTGGGGAGGTCGTACTCGAGAGTCGAGACATCAACATGCAAGGGCGAACTCCCCAAAGGGAAAAAAGGCATTGCACTCACTTTCTTAGTGTTTTTGGTATTTGGAGCACATCCCTTGATGATGTTGACACGACTCAACAAGGATGCTTGTTTCTCTGAAACATGGTTTGGACGAGTGTACGTTGGTTTCAAGGTCAGATAGATTGTTGTTCCACGACCACATCATGGAGAACAGGTAGCTAGTTGGAGGTCAAGGTGAACGCTTGTATGCTGTTTGCATACTAGTCGCACTTTGAATGGAGGATACCTTAAATATGTGGAGAAAAAATTCACTCCTACCTAGAACCTCATGCACATGCTTGGGTTTTTCTGCAGTTATTCTGTGGACACGAAAAATGTGTTGCACGGATGAAAGTTAGGATGGCTTAAGCAAGGAGTCGTTGGCATCCACGTCAAGGATATACCTCCACAATTGTGAGATCGAACCGCACCGTTGAAAGTGTCACCGACCTATGGCAATTCCATCCTGATCTATGAATCTGGAGTAAGTACTCTCTCAATTTATCTTACAGATAAAAAAGGCTTGTGACGCTAACACCTATCTGTATTGAACTGATGTCTGCTGAACTTGCTCATCCGATAACTAATGGGGATGGACTCAAGTGCTTTGGGGATGAGATAAATATGTTTCATTCTTGGTCTTAACGCGGTCCTTAACGCAAAAAGTGAGGGACGAGTTCATAAAGAAGAGGGCAAGAGGAAGTTTATGGATGAAAAATCAACAACTGACAGGGTGATTGAAAATTTTATGAAAGCTGGGATGATCGTCCGAGTCGTACGCAAACTTTAGCTCTCTCGGCTTGATCCGACTAACTTGAGATGCAGCCAATCCATCGCCATCTAGGATTAAAGAGGAAGAAAAAGAGATGCAAAAAAGACTAGAGGAAACTAGACGAGAAATAAGAGACATTGGTGCTCATGCATTGGAGTGGAGTTGACTTACGTGCATTCTAAAATTAAAACGGTTGTTATGCGTGTGCATACATAAGAACTCCAAGAAGAAGAATAAAAAGAAAATACCCAAGAATATAATTATTTCTTTGAAATTTTGCGCGATTGCTATTTGACCACATGCTTCTCTTAAAATGTTGAATTGCAAGGACAAGCATAAACACAATTATTCCCACATGCAGATTCATAATCCGTCCTCATTAATCTTTACCGAACTTAGACCCATTCCTACGATCCCAACATCAGGTCTTAAACCAATAGTTTTTCGCCCTTACATCAATCGCGGACTCCTCATCGTGACTTTGGGAGGCTGGAAACGTGACATAGGTCGTTTATGAATTTTATCAACGACGACCGGACCACGAAAGTTACACCAGTTAATGAACCCCATCTCTTAATAACGACTGGGAAAGATACTGGTGGCTTAATCTGAAGGGTGCGGGTTTCTGTGAGGTATGTAGCTTAGCTCATCATGACCATTATGATAACATGAAGAACCTACTCAGTTTGGCTGTATCAACCAACTCGTACACCATAACTTTGCATCCTTCTGAGAGAAAACCTTACATTTAGTGGCTTAACTTAGGAACGAAAATGAGGTAGCAAGAGGAGCGGCAAGAGGAAAAAAGAAATAAAGCTATGCCTGACTAGAGAAGAGACGTCTTTGAACATTTATGAGATGCGATAGAAGATGATTCCTTGTGATTCAAAATTTGAATGTATAGAGCGGAACAAGTGCTTAAAGATGGTTCAAAGAGAGGACTAATTGTTGTTAGAAAAGTGAAGGAAGCTACCTCTCAGCAATGTAACGTAAAGGGAAGAGCACTATCTCACCTTCTTTATCAAAGATGAGGGTGCCACAATGGATAAAGGGACCACTAGATAAAAAAGTTTTGCAAGCCTTAGGGGTGTAAGACACAAGCTCAACAAC
The DNA here is from genome assembly GCA_003427395.1 of Chara braunii. Taxonomy (NCBI): domain Eukaryota; kingdom Viridiplantae; phylum Streptophyta; class Charophyceae; order Charales; family Characeae; genus Chara; species Chara braunii. The sequence continues at coordinate 1,663,767 of BFEA01000017.1, read as the reverse complement.
GCAAGACGCATGAAAAGCCAAAGTGAATGCTGAAAGGGAAGCCAAACGAGCCAATGAAGGTACTAATCCCTTATACATTATCTGTAGAGAATAAACAAGTAGTCCTGAATGGGCTGAAGGATGAATCTGATGAAGACTTCTCCTGCATGGTCTCCAATGGTAATGGTAAAGGCTATTGACCTTCTTGTTACCTCACATTGTCAGTTGAAATTTGGCAATTAGATGCAGCATTGCTATGTTTTCGAGATGTGACTGAGTCATTACAAGAGGTGGAGAGCAATAGTTGCCAGAGCTTACGCCCGCTTGGGTAATCATGGTAGGAGGTACAAAAAGAGAGTAAATCGTTATTGCAGTAGAGGTAGATAACTGTTAATCAGGGGCCTTACCCCAAAAAGATTCACTCACAGCTCCATCAACCGGGTTTCTATAAAGAAGTCCCACCTATTGGACTGGGTGCGGCCACTAAGTAGACCTGTAGTATCAACATTAGTCAAAATACGCACATATACATTTATACAACATACACGAGAGAGAGAGAGAGAGAGAGAGAGAGAGAGAGAGAGAGAGAGAGAGAGAGAGAGAGAGA
>BFEA01000017.1:1646464-1662172 GCA_003427395.1 Chara braunii | reverse complement strand
GGGGGATGATTGGAGTGGGGTTGTTGGGGGGGGGCGGGGGGTGAACTTTACTGACTCGATATTGGATTAGAGGTGGGTGGCTAGTTTGGGGGTGATTGTATGTGGGATAGGGGAGGAATCGAGGCGCTTTGTGTCAGAGTTAAGTTCAACCAATTTTTTAAAGTTAGTCTGTCATTGTTTATTCTGCCTAGTATCCCATTGCCTAACTTGGAGGTTGCAAACTTTTTTATTGTTTCGCTTTTTTTTGTCGGGGTCAGTGGGGAGCTTGTTGAGTTGGTTTTTTCAGAGGGTTTGGATTTTTGTGTCTTTAAGTTGTTTGATGATGATGAATGGGTTCTCTGAGGGGGCGAGTCGATCATCGAAGGTGCAGTCACATCTATTTTTCCAGAGAGCTCATAGGGTGCTTTTCTTGATTTGTGAAGCGAGGAAGGCTTCGAAGCCTTTAAGTGGAGGTGTTTGTTTGAGGTCAGGGAATAGTGTGGTGGGGTTAATTAGGAGGGGAGAGTCCGAGATTTTATACCATGCCCCTTCTAGGATTTGCCAGAGGGATCTGGCCTTTGGGCAGTCCATGAAGCAATGGTTCAGGGATTCAGGGGAAGCGATGTTGCATACCTTACGCCAAGAGTCCTGTTCCGTTCTGTTTTCGTGGTTGCGTCTGTTGGCTAACCATTGGTTTATTGGGACTGCTCTGAAGGCTATTAACCATATGAGGATAGCAAGCTTGACTGGTCTCTGTGGAGAAGATTGTGGCCTTGGGAAGTTTAAAATAGGTGTTGACCAATTGTGGTTCTTCCTTCGTCCACCTATTGCGTACTGTGTTTGATATTGATTTGGGTTTAGTGAGGAGATAATAACCTATTTTCAATGTGTAACCCATTAGCCTGCTTAGATTTGAGATGAGGGTGGAACTAGGCGAGGACTTCCATGACCATTCTGATGGGTCGATCTCCAGGTAAAAAATGTTGATCTGGGGTTTGTAGACTCTTTTTTTTCTCCTTCTATGATTCTGATTCTTCTCAGATTATTACTTTTGAATGCTCCTTCTGCTCTGCTTTTGGTGTTGATGTAACTTACCGGGTTTCCTAGATCCTCTAGGGTATATATGTCGCAACATATCCAACTGTTGTTCTAGGGTTCGTAGTTCCTGACTGAGAGGACTTCCTGTATTGGTGAGATGTTCGTGGTGGTAGCCCAATCGCCGTGATGCCATTTTTTGTCTGGGCGTAATAAGACTCGCCATTGTAGAGGAATACAGTCTACAGTGTGATTTAGATTAGTTTGTAGATGATGTGTTCCTTTTAGTTTTTCTTGTAGGTGCCTTTCTGTTTTACAAGTTTTGTTTGGGTTGTCTAAGATGTGCTTGATTTGCCAAATTCCCTTTTCTAGCCAGTGCCCCCATTTAGGTTCTGACTCTGAGAGTGGGAAAAATTTCCCTTTACCGTTCTTGATGTGTGGGTTGGCGAAGAGGGGTTGCCTGAGGACTTCGTCTTTTTGCTTTGGACCTGTTCTGTTCTCGGGGAAGATGGTTCTCCAAGTGTGTAGTATTTGTTCCCAGAGGAATTTGGATAGGGGGGTGTCTTCAGATTGGGTCCGTTTCACTTTTGGGAGTGACCAAGATTTATTGAAAATCCAGAAAAGGTTTGTCATGTTGGTTGGAGTAGTAAATGGTGTCAGTTCTCTTATGTGGTTTAGGACTAGTGGTGACCAGTGCAGATTATCCTCGAGGGCTAATCTTATAATCCATTTGATTTGTAGAGCCTGGATTTGGGGGGATGGGTCTATAAGGCCTAGGCCCCCTTTGCTTTTTGGGCTGGTTACTATCTGCCATGATACCTCGTGGATAACGTGTGGCTTGTCCGGGTTACCTGTCCATAGGAATGGTGCTGCTTTTTTTCTCAGCTGGATTCAAAAGTCAGCAGCTGGGAACCAAATGGAGGTGGAATACCACAACATTGCTAAGATCGAGTTGTTTAGTACTAGTACCTTGCCTAGTAGGGAAGTATGTGTGGTTTTCCAGATATACATTTTATTCACCATTGAAGACAAGATTGTTGTTGCTGATATATGGTGGCATCCTTTAAGGTTGAGGTTGATGCCTATGAATCTAATTGGTGAATTTTGATCTGCCCATTGTAGTCCCGCCGAGGTTATCTCTATAGGGGGAGAAGTTTCCGAGGTCCACCATCCTATTGTTTTGGACCAGTTGACTTTTATTTTTCCGAGGCTAGTTGGAATGCTTGCATTGCTCTTGTCAGAGCCTGAAAAGATGAGTTTGAAGCCCTGGTAAGTACCGTACGATTATCAGCGAATAGGAGAGTCGTAGAGATGTGGAGGGATTGACCTCGTTCGTTTATGATGTTTCCTATCCTCTCGATGGATCTATCATTTCTTGGGAAGGCAGCGATGGCCTCCATAACAAAGAGGAAGATTGGTGCTGCCAATGGGTCCCCTTATCTCACTGACCTTGTCATTGGGTAAGGGCTCGAAAGGAAACCGTTGACTTGGACAATCCCTTTGTGCGTCGTTGTAGAGTATTCTCACCCATTTTCGAAACACTGGGCCTACTCCCATTTCCCCATGCTTGCCTGCAGAAAGTCCCAATTTACTTGGTCGTTGTTTTTTTCAAAGTTGAAAAATAGGATGGCTGTTGCGATCCGTTTTTTATTGATTATTCGTGCCGATTCACACAAAGACATTACGTTATCTAGAATGAGTCTCCCTGGTATGAACCCTGTTTGGTCTAGGTGAAAACATCCTCCCGTGACTCTGTTTATTCTGGTGGCTAGGAGTTTAGCTAGGATCTTGTATGCTATATTTAGTAGAGAAAATGGGTCTGTAGTTTTTAATGTGCTATCTGTCGCCCTTTTTGTATAGGAGTGTTACCACCCCTGTACTCAGGTTTGGGCCTATTGATTCTTCTTCCCATGCTCTGGTGAGGAATTTCAGGAGGAGTGGTCCTAGGATGTGCCAGCGTGCGATCCAAAATTCCTTAGATGGTCCATCTCTACCTGGGGCCTTGTTGGGTTTGAGGTCGATAAGGGCTTTGTGTAGTTCTTCTAAAGATATGGGTTCTTCTAAAGATTTGGTTGTTTCACTTGAGAGGGATTGGTCTAGGTGGGTTCAAAATTTTTATCTTGCCCTATTCATTGTGCTGTTCCCGCGTACTAGTGTTTTGGAGGTGTAGAGTTTTTTGCAGAAGGTGGCTGCAATGTTGATCAGTTTCGTGGTTTCTGTGGTTGGGTTACCGTTCTCGTCGTGTAGGCATTCTATTTTGGAATTTCTGTGGTTGACTTTTATCTTCTGGAAGAAAAATTTAAACATTTTTTCGTTCAGTTCCCAATCTTTCACCCTGACCCTTAATTGGAGGCTGTTGAGCTTGAGTTTAGTCCATTCGGCTAATTCTTCCATAGATTTATCAAATAGTTCCGCATAAAATTATGAATGTGGAGTTTTTGTAGGTTTATTTATGCTATGTCTATTGCATTTCTTAGGGTCTCTTACCTTTCCTTTCTTTGTGAGGCTAGTCTTTTGGATAATTGTGATGTCCTTGTGATAATGTTTTTAATGATTTGTGGGAACTTGGTGAATATGTCCTCGTTGGGTAGTAAGTGTGTTTGTGAGGTTAGTATAGTTTGTAGCTATGATTGGAATGCTTTGGTGGTGAGGAGGGCATTGTTGAAGCAGTAGAAACTCTTGCCTATGTATCCCTCTTTAGTGAGTCTGATGGCTAGAGTTATGACTTTGTGGTCTAATCCTTTACATGGGCTGTTGTGAATAGTACAATCTTGTATGACTCCTGTTAATGAGTCTAAGGCTAGGAGGAAGCCGATCCTGGAGAAGGATGTTCTGCCCTGTTAGGTTTTTCTGATGCAGGAGTATCTCTTGATTTCAGGGTAGAGGAGGCGGTATGGGTCCAGTAGGTTTTTCCTAATCACGAATTCGTTTAATTCTACACTGTTAGTTTGGGGTGTGGGGTCTTGGGAGTGAGATATGTTATCTAGATTGAGGTTCTGAATTGAGTTCCAATCTCCCATGATGATAATGGGTGTTAGTGTGAGAATGAGTTGTTCGATTGAAAGTAGGAATGACTTTTTATCTTGTGGTGTGTTCGGACCATATATGCCTATGAGAGATATCTCTTCTTCCTTGAAATTGATGTCAAGTTTGATCCATCTACCTCAGGTATTGTCTCGATTGACATTATGTATTTTTACTGCTTCACTGACTGTAAATTTTTGATGTAGGAGGACGACAATTCCAGCTGATCCATTGTTTGCAGCTTTGGACCAAATGACTGTTTTGACGTAGGTTAGTTTAATGATGAGGGCTAATTGTAGTTTGTTGTGTTCGCTGTTGTTGGTTAGGTGTGTTTCTTGGAGGCATGTTATGTTTGGGGGGTTGGGACCGAACCAACCTATGGTTTCAATGAGGTTCCTCCATTTCGTTGGGTTGTCTAGTATGGCGGCCAGACCGTTGATATTCCATGATACGCAGGTGAGTTCGGGTTGTTTTCTCAACTTTTCTGGTTTCCTTGAGAGTGTCAGCTTCAGTGGTGGGTCTGAATATTTTTGCGTTGTTGTTTGCACCCACTATCCAGTTGGTCGTTGGGATGTTTATCCATTACTGTTTGTAACGGTTAGCTCGGATGTGGGACTATTGATTGACTCAGGTGGCGGGGTTGGGGGTCTTTTTCGCTATCTCTTCCTTCTCCTTTTTCTTCTCTTCCTTCATCTCCTTTTCCTTCTTCAACTTTTCCAACGTCTCGTCCTCATCCTTGCCCAGCCATTCCTCCCTCATGAAGGCGGCTAAGCTGAAGACGATTCTGTCAACTTCGTCCTTGTGACCTAGCAGTGAGTAAGGGATTTCGCTGATCATCTCCCAGGGTTTCCATGTCGCTGTAGTGGCTTTCCCCACTGTCGTTCTCCCAGTACAGAGTCGTCTGCACATACTAACGAGGTTACCGTATCCTTTTTTCTCTCCCACGTGAATAGTAGACCCCTCAGAACATTGACCTCTTACGCCTCACGAAAGGATGGAGGCAGACAAACACTATAGCATGACCATATACAGACACCCACAATAATTATGAGTACGGTGATTATGAATTGTGTTTGGAATGTGCGAGCTTAACTTGAAAGTTAAAACATAATGGAGAAACATTAAAAAATCATTGTAATCACGAGCGGCGCGAATCATGAGTGAAAGATAGAGAATTACGAAAATGAACAAACAATGGGAAAAGTAATAGATGCCCCTCGTCCGAAACTTTTGTACGCTTTTGCCACCCCTCTCCTCCCCCCAAAAAATAAAAATAAATAAACCTTCTTGAAGTCTTCCACCCTAGTCCCGGACTGGGAGAGGCATTTTCGATGAGACATGGGTGCCATCTTTCAAAGGCCCTCATGACTTGAGAGGATGGTGACGAGTGAAATCAAGTGTTTTTTGGGGGCAGACTACACGATCTGCCCAGTTTAGGGGCAAAAGAACGTCTAAGGGTTTCAGATGAGGGGCATCTATTACTTTTCCCAAGTTTTCCCATTGTTTGCCCCTAAGGGGTTCAGAGGGTTGGGATCGCCTACATTTCCCAACAATAATTCTCATGGTAGCCAATTGAACTAGAAGCTGCTGTCCACCCTCATTCTGTAAAAGATTTTGTCTTTTTTTCTAGGTTACCAATGGTCCGGGGGCCGGCCGTCTCCCCCGGCCGTCTCCCCATACGTCCGGTACCCCCGTCGTCCGGAAAAATAATTTTTTTTTTTTGAAAAAAAAATAAAATATTTTGTTTTCGGTTTTTGATTTTTAACTCATGATTGGATGCGAATTTGAACATGACTCCAAGGCAAACGTTGCTTGTATTGTTATGTTACATAACATATATTGTTTTCAGATTTTTCTGAGAAAGTTYTTTTTTTTTTTCTTTTTTTTTTTGCGCGCTAGGTCGGACATACCCTGTCCGGTCAGACGTCCGACCAGACGTTCGGTCGGACATCCCGGACGGTCAGGGGGGTCCCGGACGTCCGATCCAACAACCTAGCTTTTTTTTTAATATATAAAAAACACCCCCCCTCTGGTGCTAGTGGTGCTGGTAAAAGCAGACACCGCTAGCACCCGGGGAGTGGCTCCATCTATTGGTGGGGAGTGTGTCACCTGATGGAAAATGGGTGCACCATCTCATGTACAAAATAATTCAAGAGGATATCAGGAAAGCATCTGAGAGACGCCTGCCAACATTGATTATTATGGACTCTCGAGGATTGACTGAGCATGTTATTGAAAGAGGGGAAAACCTTTTCCCCCTGTGGTAGGTCCCAGATACCTACTGATGCAAACTATTTCCCCCTCCTTCGTCTTGGACGTTATTGCTGGGGGAATTTAAGAAAAGAGCAGGAGAAGTTCAGAAAATCAGGAAACTGTTTTTTTTTTTTTTTTTTTTTTACCACGCACCCAATAGATACAACTCTAGTTTGCTCTTCACCGGGTCTCTCATATCATCCCTACCCTGAGAGTATCACCCTAAACTATTGCAAACGTATCCCGACACTTAAGAATAACGAGAAACTGTGAAACTCGGTCGTATATGGGAATTCAACACCAAAGCAATCGACAGATGAGAACACAACCCAGCTAAAGCGAAACTATGGCGGACAATTATTAACCCTTCACGCCTGGGGCACGTTCCCACCGCCACTAGTGGGTCTCCCATTCCCGCTAATGGCGTTGCCTCCCATCGGGCTTCAGGGCTTCGCAACAACCCAAATACCAAAAACCTACGAAATATCAATCAAAAGTGCAATCCATAACTAAGGGCTGGAACAAAGGACTAGATAATAGGGTTACCCTCTCAACCTCACTATCCAAACGCTGTAAAGCGCCTTTGTTGCCTAGACGGGGGTTTCCCACCACGCACCCAATGGATACAACTCTAGTTTGCTCTTTACCAGGTCTCACATATCATCCCTGCCCTGAGAGTATCACCCTGAACTACTACATACGTACCTGACACATACGAATAACAAGAAACTATGAAACTCAATCATACATGAAAACTCAACACCAACGCAAACGATAAAGCTATGGCGGACAATTATTTACCCTTCACGCCTGGGACACGTTCCCACCGCCACCAGTGAGTCTCCCACTCCCGCTGCGGCTTCTGTACCAGGATAGTCTGCATATGATGTGGCGCGTTCACACGGGGACGGACGGTGTGTCTACGGAGATGAGCGGCGCGAGGGGGAGGTGATGGTGAGGAGGGATTATGCATCGCTCCTTCGCGAGGGGTGCAGCATGGCACGAGGTGAGGACGGTCGTGTGGATTTTGGTGGCTATAACGAGACTAGGTGCGGCTGGAGCTTCGTGCACCGGTTTCGAAACGTTGCGTTCACACGGGGACGAATAGTGCGTCTATGGAGATGAGCGGCGCGAGGGGGAGGCGATGGTGAGGAGGGATTATGCATCGCTTCTTCACTGTGTTTCTTCATGGCTGCGCACTATCCTCCTCTGTGAGGAGGGATGTCGCGAGGGGTGCAACATGGCACGAGGTGGCTATAACGAGACTAGGCGTGGCCGGAGCTTCGTGCACCGATTTCGAAACGGCGCGTTCACACGGGGACGAACGGTGCGTCTACGGAGATGAGCGGCGCGAGGGGGAGGCGATGGTGAGGAGGGATTATGCATCGCTCCTTCACAGTGTTTCTTCATGGTTGCGCACTATCCTCCTCTGTTGTTTTTCTATCGTTAGCTGGGGTGGGATACCCTATCTGGCGGACGTGTCCGGAAGTTGTTGGGCGGTGTTTTTCCATATTTTTATCTTCACGTTTGGTTCGTGCGATTTCACATGGGGAGGAGGGCTATGGTGGGTGGGTGCGACTCTTATGTTGAGTATAAGAGGAAGGTTGTGTAAGAGGGAGCATCACGTTGAAAGGAGGGATATCAAGGTGCTCTATCCTGCGTGCCCCTCACACCTTCGTGACTACCTGTGAGCGACTATTGGCGGGTTCAATAGTTTAGTGTACAACGCAGCATAATCCACTGGAGAAGGTGAGTTTTGCTGTGGTCCGATAATCTTCATCGTTCGACCTTTTATCGACGTGGTGATTGTTTAGCTAGCATGAGGCTGAGTTGCGAGGACATGAAGAAGGGAGCCGATGAAGGGGGAGGTGAGGTTGTGAGGAGGAAGGGGTGTGTTGGAAGGGGCATCGTGTTTGATATCGTCGGGGTTGGAAGTCTTATTAAACCTGTTTCGGAATTTCGTACGCTCTGATTGAAGGTTTTCTCTAGGTCTACCTGCATCTCGTAATTTGATGTTTACTAAGGTTTTTTAAACTGATTTTCGATCTGTTCTTTTACAAGTTGATCATCTGGTATGTTCTTGTTTATTTTTGACGTTGGATGATCAACTGGTTTGGACTGATTTTTGGTGGATATTCAGATGTCTTTTTTCTTGATACGCCTGAGATTGCTTGAGGCGATTTTCTGTGAATTCCGTGATTTTCGGCGAAAATTCTATTATCCACTTGCCATATAGTTACTATCTTCAATAAGGACTTTTATTATGATCGGAATTACGATCCAAATTACTTTCTTGTTTTTTGACATTCGTGATTTCAATATTGAACAATTTACAGGATACTCTTACACGATCTCATCCTAGATTCATCGTAATCTCATCTCAGATTTTAACCTTAAAAAGATGCTCCAGATAGATTCGTAATTTTTTTCTATTTTTTTTTTCTAATTTTAACTTCTATAACTGAGCTCTTATTGCAAATTTGAAGGGTATGCTAATTGGAAAAGATCAGACGGTTGTACATCCTATCTTTTCATCTAAGGAAGGTACTGGTTGCGGGGGTTATGATGGTATGATGGGGGGAAAGGACGCGCTCTGCGGGAAGGGGCTAACTGCAGGGTGGAAATAGGGTATAGCAGCAGGGGAGATGGTGGCTCCACTGCAGTAAGTCTTACCGGAGTAAGGTTGGATGGGCTTGGGAGGTGTGTGCAATCAGCTCCTTTTTTCAGATAGATTTACTTACTGAGACTTCTTTCATATAGGCCGATGGGCTCGTTTTTACGTTCTTATTTTCCATGGGTAGATCTCCAAGAGGGCTGCTGGGTAAGAGGTGGGAAGGGGGGGCAACGGAGGGGGAGCCGTGGGTTTTGATAGTAGGTCAGAAGGAAGGGGCTGGGACAACGCAGGCCGGTGCTGGAACGTTCTGCTCTGTGACCTGGGAGGAGCATGAGGTTTGGGGAGTTTTGTCGAGGGAGGAAGACATAACCAGCACTTTCGACGTGGCCGTAGCTGGGGTTTATCCCTGTTACCATAGGGGCATGCGGCTATGAGGAGTTGCCGAGGGAGGAAGACACTCCTTACCGTCTACACTAGGATGGTCGGTACCGGGGCTTGGTAGTGTCCTGTAACTCCAGCATGGGAGGGTATGAGACCAACCGTGTGTTGGATTGATGGCTGAATACGAGACCTGTGGTCTTCTTCAATAGTTGCGGGGAGGGCAGGTTTTCTGTTGTTTGTGCAGTTCTTACTAAAATTTTATGTCAGAGGGACCTTAAGTTCTTCGGGGTTACCCTGATGTTGCTATACTTGGTGATCTGTGGTTGTTCGATGCCAGAACGACGCTGGCCGGTGCTGGGGTGTTGCCCTGTAATCTGATTGAAGCAGGAGCGTGAGGCCTAGTGGAGTGATCTGGGGATGCTTTGGGATGGGCATCTTACGGGACAACCAAGGTTTGCTGTAGGGACGACGCTGGCCGGAGCTGGGGTGAGTTGTGCTGCCCTGTAACCCAGCAGGAAGTGGGGGCGTGAGGCCTGGAAGAGCTCGGCAGGGAGTAAGGCAATTTTGAGGAATTTTGGAAGGGTGGGTTAGGGAGTTCGAGGGTTTTTGAGCTTTGTAGGATCTTGGCGGTCTATTTCTCATACCTCATCTTTGTTATGCTATATCAAGCTTTTTGGTGTTCTGGATTTGTGGTAGCATCTGGCTTACGTACATATCTGGGATAGAGGAGTTTAGAGAGGGTCGAGCCCGGACTGATATCCGTTGGCCGGAGCTGGGGCGTTGCCCTGTGACCTGCAATTTGCAGGAGCGTGAGGTCTTGTAGAGAGATCGGGGTTTTGCCGAGGGAGGAAGGCAATCCAGTGGTGAACCGGGGGGGGCTGCTAGGTGGCGAGAAGAGATCAGCTATGGGAGACGTTGGTTTGGTTGGGATTGTCTCTGAGCTATTAAAGTCCTGGTTCAAGGAAGGCTAGGAGTTACGCTAGGTTTAGGAGGCCAGAATAGCTGATATAGCATAGTCTACTACATTAGCATAAACATCATTATCATCATCATCATGATCATCTTCATTTTCATATGAGGGACGCTGAGCCCGGTTCTCAGAAAAAAAAAGTAGCTTTAACTTTCTGAGCCGAAGCCGGGTGACGGCCCCGGTACCCCAAATTTCCAAACTCAAAAAAAGGTGAGTGGGAGAAAGAGATGGCGGGATATCACGTGTCCTGCTAGTGAGGGGGCTAGCTGGTAGGATGGAAATAGGGTATAGTGGCAGCGGAGATGGTGGCTCTGCTGCAGTAAGTCTTGCCGGAGTGAGGTAAAGAGGATTGATGAGGGGTTATTTTTGAGTCGGTTTTTGAATTTTGCTTATCCCTGATGTTTGTCGTAGTCATTTCTGAATAGCTCCCCAATTTTTCTGAGCCAAAGCCGGGTAATGGCCCCGGTATTTCAATTTTCGATTCTATGTAAATTTCTATATGGGACGCTGGGCCCGGTTCCCAGCACGTGCTGCTCCCCACGAATAGATGGGAGCTGTTCCATATATAAAAAAAAAAAAAAAAGAGTCTCCCACTCCCGCTAATGGCGCCACCCCCCATCGGGCTTCAGGGCTTTGCAACAACCCAGATAACAAAAACCTACGGAATATCAAACTACAAGATCAATCAATGACTAAAGGCTGGGACAGAGGACTAAACAATAGGGTTACCCTCTCAACCTCGCTATCCAAAACGCTGTAAAGAGCCTTTGTTGCCTAGACGCTTTTCCCACCACACACCCAATGGATACAACTCTAGTTTGCTCTTCACCGGGTCTCACATATCATCCAACCCTGTGAGTGTCGCCCTAAACTACTGCAGACATACCCCAGCGCTTAAAATTATCAAGAAACTGTGAATCCCATTCATACAAGAAAACTCCGTGACATTGCAAGCCTTAAACGAGAACACGACCTGACATATAACCAATGGAACCCAACTATAAGTGAGAAAACGAAACTTGAAATGAACGATCGTCCATCTGCCTTGTGTCGTAGATGAATCCACCGAAACCTGCTGAAGCTCTTGGACCTGCCGAAACGCTGCCACCGCAGCCGCACGCACTCCCACTGCATCCAATTGCGCCGTTCCGCCTTCCAAGCTACTTCGTACAAATAGCATGTCTTGAGAGTACGGCGAACGACCTTTGGGTATTGAGAAAGGAACCCCCCCTTTCAGCAAAGGCTTGAGGGAGGACGGCTCCTTTCAAAACAGGAAGGAAAGAGGAAACTATCCTTTGAGACATCCATTAAAAGAGGAATGATAAAGATAAGATTAGCACGGCCCCTATACAACAGTACAAGGAAGACACAAATAAACAGAGATATGGTTCAAATTGAAAAAGAAAAAAAACATTAAAAAAAAGACAAGGAACGTTTGCCAATCATTTCTTTATCCAGAACATAAAGTTTAAACCTGTTCTTCTATTCTCCCCTCCCCCCCGCCGCCCCCCTCCCCCCCCCCTCTCTTAAAACCACGAGCCTAAGTTGACGAAGCTACCTTCCAAGCTCACGAGCCTGGAACTGCACGTTTTCAGAGTGACCTGCTGCTTTTGCTGCCAGCTCAGACCTGAATCGAAATGCTCTAACCGCATAAACCCGTAAGAGCAACACTCTGCTTTGAGCGAACTGGTGGTTTACTGTTCTTCGGTCCCTGATGGATTGAGATGTTCTAAATGACAAAGTACACACTCTCAAGTCACTTGCATCTTCGACACACCTCCAGAGTTCTGGCAATGGATTACAAGTACATCAACTCTCTGATAGACTGCAACTGCAACACAGCAGACACTTAGACACAACTTTTTGTATGGCATATTTGTGTGTGAAAAAAAACAAAAAAAGATGAGGATTGGGTTGAGTTATGGGGCTTGATGGCCCAATATGTGCACTCCTTTGGATCCGTGAAATGCGTTGCCCCAGGGAGTCAGTGTTGACGAGCATTTTTTATCACTTGAAAGTTGAAACAGACTTTTCTCGGTGCTGCACTGCAAGTAACTATTTTGAATATGCGACACAGCTCAGAACTTCAGAGTTTGCATATCTGCCCCGTGGTGGGGGGTGAAAAGGAGAACGGACATTCAAGTCATGAGCTGGCTGCAGAGCGGCAACACAACGCTTGCACAACCGGTCTGAGAACTCTAGGCGGCATTTTGTTTCTTCCTATTTCGAGGAAACTGTGGCTGTGTCCAACTTTTAGTTTGAAATAGGCAAGAAAAGACAAAGCGGCCGGGGGCCGTGGCCCTAGCTCAGTTGGTAGAGCACGAAAGTGGCATTCAGGAGGCTGTGGGTTTGATTCCCGACCGTCTCTATTTCAAGCCCCCATAGCCTTCTGCGGCTCACTACGGGTTCACCAGCTGAGATAGTCGGCTTGGCCCCCTGGATAGGATTTGTCATCCATTGCCCGGGGTTAGGGAGAAAGCTGAGGTGCTTAGACACGGGTGGAGGTCGGTGTGAACCCATAACTACAACGATCGGCAAAACACTGGACTTAGATAAGAGGTTAGGTAGTGTGGCATTTATGAGTGAAGAATACGGCAGTATAATCATAGCTTAGTTTGAGAAAACATAAAAGACAAGACAAACTGCAACGATTGACAAAAAACTAGACTTAGATAAGAGGTTAATAGGTAGTGTGACATTTATTTGTGAGTTTGAAAATGTGCAAGTTTAGCGTTGGTTTAAAACTGCGCCAGTCATTAGCCGCTGTAGTGAATGCACTTTTGGCCTTTTAGGGTTACCTTTTGTTTTTTTCAATTTTTTTCCCCATTTTTTAAAAACTGCTAAAGGTGCCTATTCTCAGCATGGGGTGTGAGTTGAAAGTACTTGGCAATGCCCCTTTTATTTCTGTAGTCGACAACGTAATATTTTCTTCATGAGAACTCTCATGATAAGGTGCGGCACCAACGGGCATAGCTCAGTTCATACACCGGTCCCATGAACTGTTGAAATGCAGACCCAAGTTCGAATCGAGATACTGTCAGACAAACCGAATAACATCATTCTACCGTCAGACGAACCAAATAACATCATTTTGAATTACCTGGGGCCGGTCACTTCAAAGAGGATATCTCAAGGCAGTCTATCTTTAAAAAAAATAAAAAATATGATAAGGTGTGGTGAGCCGGACACTTTCGTTTGACAAAAAAAAAAGAAAAACGTTCAAAAACAAAGCATTGGTCAGTAGGATCTTGCAAAACGAAGGGACAACAGTGTCACAACACCAAAACAAAGAGGGACAAAAACGAGAAAAGAGACCATTATGATACGGGTCCCCCCCCCCCTCACACACACACACATGTAGAAGGCTCCAGTCTATTGGTGGGGAGCAACACCTGCTGGAAATCGGGTCCAACGTCCCAACATAATCAGCAGACATGATAGATAATCAGGTTTGAGTTTTTGACTAAAACTTTGGAAGGCCTACTGGGAGGGTTGACAACATTATCTACCAGTATTGCACCTGATGGTTTTACAAACTCCACCCCGACTTCATTTGGCACAAAACATGCATGACTACGTGACATGTATATCCCCTAATATAGCCTCCCTGATTGACTAGTACCAGGGAGAGACCTCCCGGACCAGGGGTACTAACTTTTGCTCTAAACATTATAAATCATCTACCAGTATTGCACCTAATGGTCTTACAAACTCCACCCCGACTTCATTTGGCACACAAAATTCATGGCTACGTGACATGTATATCCCTTAATATAGCCTCCATGATTGACTAATACCAGGGAGTTCTTTAAGTTAGTAACTTTTTACTCTAAACATTCTAAATTATCTACCAGTATTGCACCTGATTGTCTTACAAACTCCACCCTGACTGGATTTGGCACCCAAAATCACGACTATGTGACATTGTATCCGCTTATATAGCCTCCATGATTTACTAGTACCAGGGAGAGACCTCCCGGACCAGGGGGTTCTTTAAGTTGGTAACATTTTGCTCTAAACATTATAAATCATCTACCAGTATTTTTGCACCTGATGGTTTTACAAACTACACCCCGACTTGATTTGGCACCCAAGATTCACGACTATGTGACATGTTTATCCCCTACTATAGCCTCGGAGTCCATGATTGACTAGTACTAGGTGGAGACCTCCCGGAGAAGGGAGTTCTTTAAGTTAGTAACTTTTTACTGTAAACATTCTAAATCTAGGTGATTATTCAAGGAAATAATTTGGCGCCGTGCTTCACGTTCTCAGACTTCCTAACACATTGGATGTGCAATGATGGCATTCAGTCCAGTGTTCGAAGATTTATTAATAGTATTCAATTTGCTCTTTGCCCTGAAGTGCTATACACTGAAGTGTACAGTCTATACTGCAGGTGCTTTTGTTTTTTCTTGTAGTATCATGATGTCATAATAATTTCCATGTGTGGGTGCCAATCATTGGGGTGTCTCTCCTAAGACAGAAAACTCCCGAGACAGGATCCCACTTGCATAGATTAAGAGATAATAAGGTCCATAGATGACTTTCATGATCTACGGCTTGCATTTCTTAATCCATGCAAGTGGGACTTCCCCCCGGATGACAGGGATATAACCTTGACAAATCAGCAAGTCGTGCGACTGCCCTCTTCTCTCAAATAGAACGCCTGGTCATTATATCTGTACTTAGTGTAGCTTTCTGTCGACGTACGGCAATAATTACCAGACGTTCTATTCGGGCGAAGACCCGGTAGCAGGAATAGATGTTCGTGTCAGACCCATCTGTGCTTCTGGTGAGACCAAATGCGAGGTCCAGCTGTCCATATGTCGGTCTGTGGTTAGCATGGCTGTGGATAGTTTCGTGACCAGGTTCGTTCTTCCTCAGCAGTGCCATAACACACGTTTCCGTCGGCCCTAAGTGTCCTCCCAGGATCTGGCTAGGAACACGTGTTACGCTACCATATATAGACAGCCAGAAGGGAAACTTGAAGGTAATATTTCTTTTCTTTCACACTCCAGGACAGGGAAATGTCGTTATCCTTTCGGTGACAGCAAGGGAGAATGGAACACGTGTTAGGTTCCCATCTACATAGACCGGCAGAAGGGAAAGGTAGCCTCTTGGAGGGAAACTGGACTATTCTTGCCAGGACAGAAAAGAACAAGGATATGAAAGAAAAAGAGTCAAAAGGGAAATGTCAGTTAGTTCCAGAGGTGAGGTACTATCCACGAGGATTCTCCTTTAGTGACCAGTCATCAGGGGCGAAGTCCCACTTGGATGGATTAAGAAATGGTGCCGTAA
The DNA here is from genome assembly GCA_003427395.1 of Chara braunii. Taxonomy (NCBI): domain Eukaryota; kingdom Viridiplantae; phylum Streptophyta; class Charophyceae; order Charales; family Characeae; genus Chara; species Chara braunii. The sequence goes on along the minus strand of BFEA01000017.1, from coordinate 1,646,615 downwards.
ACCAATGGCCAGAAATGGCGAGCGTCGTTAACCGGGGCCTTGTTGCTGTACAACTTTTCGGACCAGACTTAGACATTTCAGGGAATCCGGGCAAGACACACACACACACACACACACACACACACACACAGACACAGACAGCGTTGCAAAG
>BFEA01000017.1:1609286-1638346 GCA_003427395.1 Chara braunii | reverse complement strand
GCTTGATGTTCTGTGGCGCTTTGCAGCCAGCGCTTCATTTTTGGAATCAGAGTATCAGACTCGTCCTCATCCGATGAACTACCAGTGGAGTACAACAGCAGAGGGAGCTGTTGGAAGAGTCTGGCTGTGTCCGGTAGGCCCTGAAACGGCCAAAAAATACCGGGGGCATTTTCTGGGGGCAGACTAGGACCGGAAAACGTCCTAGGCCCCCCCCAAAAAAATTTCGAATATTTCAAAATTGGGCCCAATCCAGACCTACCGGACCAGACACCGGACCCAGACCCAGACAACCGGACCGTCTGGATTCTGGTCCAGACGTCCAGCCGGTTGCCATGGTTATTTCTTTGACGTACTTTTTGATGCAACATGCAGGTTGCAGCCGCAATACTGTCACGGAGGTCTACTCCCCCCCAAACACACGCACATGCACACGCTCATACAAACACACACACGCACACAATCATGTTTCTGTATCTATGTTTTTCCTTTCTCTTGCTCTCTCTCTTTCTGTGGGTCGAGGTGAGCACCTTTAAGAAGTGCTAAATAGTCAGTGGTCGGTTGTCTGAGGTGCCTGCAGGACTCCTAGCCTCCTAGGGGAGATGCGCTGCATGCAATGCCTGTGGTGGATATGGTCTATGAGTCTATGACTGATGGTAGGTGTCCGTCGAGGGTGGCTTCCTGGGTCAACGGGTGGTGGGGACCGACAGTCTGCGTGGCTCTACTTCTGGTGTAAGTCGGTCTTTGATGGCGTTGCTCCTCATCGGCTGTGTGGACTGCCTTGTCTATGCTCCGCAGCTGCCTTGCTGCCCATCCCGCTTGCTTCTCACGTCGTTCTTTGCAGTTGGTGTGTTGTTGTGTAGTTTGGCTGTGTTGCCAGTTTTGCCCTGTGCGTCGTTCCGCTGTTGACTTATTGTCCATCTGCGTACCCCATCCTCCTGTGCATTTTGCTTGTGTGATGTGCAGTTTTGCCAGTGCTGCAGTTCTGCTGCGTGTCGTGGTGCTGTTGCTTGTCGTTGTGCGGTTGCTTTGCTGCCTGTCCGCTTGCCGTGTTGATCTATGCAGTTCGCTTTGACGCTTTGCAGTTGAGTTGCCCCTGCAGCGTCGCCTCGTGCTTCACTGAGCCATTGCCTGCTATTATGCTATATGGAGATCCCGGAGATTGTCGAGGGTTCAGCCTCCTGACGAGTCGGTGCAACTCCGATGAAATAATCTTTCATCATCTGTTTTTTTTTTTTTTTTTTTTTTTTTTTTCGCTCTTTCATTTTCGGCTTGCTGGCTTGTGGTGTTTGTCTGCCCACCCACCTCCCCCGTTCCGTCCAGCCTGTGTCTTTTGTTGGGCTGTCTTTTGTGCCTCACTGCCTTGTGCTGTGTTTGCCCACTCGCCTCCCCCATGCCCTCCAGCCTGTGTCCCTTGCTGCCCGCTGCTCGTCCTATGCCTTGTTGCTTTCCCCCCTTTGCTTTACCGTCTTTTGTGCATTGCTGCCTTTGCCTTTCTGCCTTTTGGCTTGCTGCTGTTTGGCTTTTTGTTTTTGCTTTGTGATTAGTTGCTTTTATGGCAAGTGCATGACTTTATGTGCGCTTGTTTCATGCCATTTCATGGACATACCAGGCTGCGGGCTCATTTTCAAGGGTTACCATACTTTTGACACAACATGCCACGACACGTCGCGGAAGTTTGATGCTACGTAATATCCACACACACGCACACCTTTGAGGTGTGCCAAATAGTGTGGGGCTTCTATATTCATGATGCCTGTGTCTCTGTGTTCCCTGGTGGTGACAGACTTTCACCAAAGGTACTCTCTGACTCCTGATGGTTAAGTGAACTTACTATTTCCAGAGTTCTTCCTGTGGACCAGGTGTGCAAACGTGTTAATTCACTGCGCATCGTGTTTAACGTATTTGTTAGACTGCCTGGCCGATGATTCGCAACTTCTCACCATGCATGCTTGTCTTGTATTGCATTGAATTTCCTGCCTCCCTCCCACTTGGCTCCCTTGCCCTGCTGTCGATCTATCTGCTTTTCTTGCGTGTGCACTGGATGCTTGCTTAAACCACTAGAAGCTTTGTCGTTTCGGAAAATAGCGAGCCTCCGACCTTTCAGGAGGCCAAAACGAAAGGACGGCCGCCGATTAGATTTATCAATGGCAACCGTCGTCGGGCCCGGGCTTCAAATTCTTCTGGAGCTGGCGTTTTCCCTCATTTCTGAAGCAGCAAACGTACTAGTGGTTTAGTCTGCTAGTACACGGCCCCAGCCTTGCTGAAAAGAAACTCGTCGCCTACGAGAGGCCATCCAAAAAACACAGTGCAGACGCACCGTGGATAAAAAAACATTGACAGGCGCCCTCGGCCGATATCTGGATGTACTCGTGCTTTAATGGTTGCCTTGCAGACTGCCTCACTGCCTTGATGTTCCTGCCCGCCCTTTGCTAAGCTGAGACAGTGCTACCTGCTCTGCCTTGCTCCTTGTGTTGTCACCTGCCTGCAGTGCCTGGCTGTCCACTTGCAATAGGGATTAAGATGGATGGTGACTCAAAGGCATCTCCACGAATCAATCCAAGTTATCCGACCCTATTACATAGCAAGTCTTAGATTTATACTTGGTCAATTCATCTAGTAGGCAATAACCAAGTAACATCATCTGGAGTAACTGTTTGGATACTTTGCAAACTCCTCCACTGTGACGAGACAGGCGATTGCTGGAGGTGACGAGCACTGTCACAGTGGAAGCATGACCAAATAATATTATATGGTGAAGATCTTTCAGTTGCAGAGATCACATCTAGATGGTAATTCCCTCTGCTTGTCGCCGTTCCCGCACTTCTCTGCCCGTGGTTCTGAACATGGGAGCATGGGGACTAAAAACCTTGGACAAGTCGTAGCACCGAGACTGCCTGCCCACAACACCCACAACACATTGTCACTAGGGACGGTCAACTGAGGAGGGATTCGCATAGACCCAATCGATGGCTGCCGGTACTCCCAGGCTACGAGGGCTGGGTATATATTGATGAATTAACCCAAAATGGGCAACCATGTGGTTGGACCTGGGAAGGAAGAGGTGATCCTCGCCGTTCTTCTCGACCACCAGCGGAGTGGATCCCTCATAGCAATGGCCCGTTAGACAGACTGAACAAAAGTCAACAGAACTCCAAGCCAAAAGGCATGGCAGCAGCTCAAAATTTGGGAGCTAACTCATCAGGATCGATGGCTGAGGTTAGCTCATCCAACTCTGCTGGTTCTTCTTTGACGACTGAACAAATGAGACAGGGAGGTCAGGGAGACAATTGTCTTCAAGGTCCCCAGGAGGTAAGTGTGGCAAATGGGAACCTAGAAAAAAGAACAGACGAAAATGCTTAAAAAAAAAAAAAAACAGCCGCAATACCGTCAAGTGGGTCCACAGGCAGCAGCTTACCTTCCTACGTCAAGTAAGTCTGCCTCCATGGCGTACAGGCCTGTAAACACAGGAAAATCTCAGGCACACGTTCATAGTGCCCAGGCTTCTTCCTCGTCTTCGAAACAGCAAGATCTGGGGGAAAAACAGAACAGATCTCAAGGGGGAAAAAAACTTTCACAGACTGTCAAAACCACAAGCCCGATCCCCATGGAGATTGACGCACTAAAGGATGCTTTTGGGCCCGAGCCCATGGGACTGGATCATATCCCAAGGGCACCCCCCCCCCCGGATATCACTGCAGTAGTGAAGCAGAATGAGAAAGAGGTGGGCCAGAGGGTGGATTTGGCAACCATTGCGGATTGGCTTCTGGACAGTCTAAGAGTAAAATACACAGGCCTATCTGAAGAGTTCTGGGACACCTCTTACCGGGATCTGGTCCCCCTTTTGGAAACTAGTGAAAGTCTGAGAATTGTACTGGGTAATGGCCTGCCAGAGGGAGTTAGCTGGCAGCAGGTCCTTTATCGACTGCTGCCAGTAGTGATAGCCAGATTTCAGCCTTTGTCCCACCAGCAATAACTCCTTCGAGACAACCAAATTACTACAGATCAATTAAGACAAAATGAGGGAGAGCAAGGTCATTTGGTAAAAGAGAAAACTATACTCACCAATGCAGAATCCAATGCAGAAGTCATCGATACAGGGCAAGTGACAAAAAATAGCAGCGCCACAAAAGGCAAATTAACAAAATCTTTCTCAGAATTGGTGACAAAATTGCTCCCTTCCTCAATGCAGCGACTGGGAGGTCTGTCCGAAGGGTCAGCAATGACACAACAATCTCCCAGTAGTAACCTAGGTCCTGTTGAAGGGGTGAAATTGAAGGAAGTGGTCTCACTGATCACGGGGGAAAGAAAATTCATACTGCTCTCGCATTCAGGGGAGCAGTCAAGGGAGATCACTAAAAGATCATCTTTAATGGAGTGGGATTACCAGTCTCAAGAATCCGAGAGCACAGACCCGCATATAATCCTTGAACTGCCTCAGAGTGAAATGGCTCTGTGTATGGATCAGAATAAGAGGTCGTCGACTGATGACAGAGAAGGAATGTCACAGCGGCAGAAATTCAGTCCACTGCCAACTCACATAGGAAAACCACAGCAAGGCACTAGTCCCGTCCCTTTTACAGATCAGGCTGTTGAGCAGCAAAAAGAAAATAAATCACAACAGATTCTTCAGGTATCAGCCACTCGAAACTCAGACCAGATCTCAGTACAGTCTCCCCTTCAGCAAAAACATCAAAAGGAAGGGAGTGGGGAAGGAGGGAAAGGTGTAGAAAACAAGGTTTTACTGCTTACCTATCAGTCAGTCCCGTGCCCCGATCTGACAGCAAACAATGGGTCTCCGCAGTGGTCTGAAAAAAGGCAGCAAGAAGAGGGGAACCACACAAGCAGAATAACTCCAGCACGAGCACAATGGGTGGGTAGGATCCTTCTGACCCCTCTCCAGAATTGTCAATCATAATCAAGGAGGACAACTCAAGTTCACAAGGCAAGGGAAAGATAACAAAGGACGATGATACGACAGAGGGACAGGAGGATCTAAATAAGGAAAGGGACAGTCAAAAGGAGAACTCAAAGCAGAATCAGTATCCAAAACCTCCTCTGCCCCCCACAGTTCCTCTCCCCGAAGGACCACTGATCAGTAAAAGACAAAAAATACGGCAACTCAAGGTCAAGGGATATGCAGAACAGGCGATTTCCAGACCAGGTATCCTGGTGCTCCCCGTAAGAAGAAAGGAGGGGGAGTGGGAGATAGGTCTGTCAGAATCGAAAGGGGTAGTGCATGGAGAAATAACCATGCCAGGAACAGTAGCCGGTATTTTGGGGGGAAGGCTGTCAGAGATGGCCAGGTTTAAGACAAAAATTGCTGAATTTTTCCTGGAACACTTTCCGCCAGGGGGTACTTCAGTGCTGATTATGAATACAAAAGCTCAAAGTATGGCACTGAGGGATGTATATCTCAAATTTGATCAGTCCCGTACTGCCAATTTGTGCTGGCTGTCCCAAGGTACTATTGCGGAACTTCAGTTGTTGAAGATCAAGGAGAGTAGTTTTTGGTCAAAGGCGGATGTTACAGTCGTGCTATCTAGAATACTTCTCAACGAAATGTTAGGAGAACGGGATACCTTGGATTCAGCCCAATGGATGAACTTGTAGAAAAGCTCCATACAAGTGAAAATGGATAGCAACTTGAAGTGATGGAAGGTGTTAATATATTAAATGCCTTTTACAATAAAGATAAGAAATGAAAACAGCTAAGAAGAGAGACAGATTTGGATCTTCGATCACTCAACGTAAATGGATTAGCATTAGCCAAACAGGCAAAACGTCAGACCATATATGAGCAATTAAAAGGGGTAGATGACAGGGATTGGCCTGATGCAATATGCATCCAGGAAACTCATCTTATGGATAACCCAGATCATAACCATACCCGTAAACAAATCTGGCCCCATAGGGCCTTCAAAGCTCATGCCCTGAGACCAGGTAGCTCAGGGGTGGCCATTTGGATACCTCCTGGTTCAAGGATAGAGCCAGTACATTGGGCTGAAGACAAGGAAGAAGAAAAATGGGTCTATATATAATATATTAGCAATGTTGGAACTAGAGATAGTAACAATATTGTGTGTATATGGCCCAAATGAAGTAATAAAAAAACAACAATTCTTTGAGCATATTAAAGGCTTCCTTCCAGTTGGCATCCCGATTATTATGGCAGGGGATGGTCTCTGAGGGTGGTGAATGCAGCCTAGGGGTCGATAAACTCCTAAGGGCATCCACCCATAATGACAGGGAGACACATGTCATCAGGCTCAATGAGGGTAGGGAATTGGGAGCGAACATAACCAATGACCCTAACAGATAGACCATCAGGGCGGGTAATGCTCGAGTAAAGGGGTGGCAGCTATGAAGGGTCGACCATGCAAGGGAATAAGGGAGCCTGGTATACCGGGTGCACCTAGATGAAGCATGCAAGGCTGCCTAACTAGGGTGCGAGGGCCGACAGAGGGTAGAAAAGTGATGGGTAAGAGAATCATGCAAATGACTCCTAAGGTGGGGGAAGTTGGAGTTGGATCCGTAAGTTGGGAAGCGAGGGCAACGCTACGGTCCCGATCCCTATGCGTATACCAAGGGAGAGACCAACTCAGAGGAACCCGGCGAAGGGAGACCATCATGCGACACAACCAGGGTACTGTACAGGGTAAGGTGGTAATAGAGTGACGACGTCTAAGTAGGCAGAGCTGATCGCGACGAAGGCCGTGAAGCTGCCGATGTCGTCCATGATGAGAAGTCTGAAATGCCGTCGAGGAAGAGCTGCAACGTCGATGAGCTTAAATAGCGAAACTGGAGTGGATGGAGTAATGAGAAGTCAAAGATGTGGGAAGATGAGTAAGAGTCAATTGTCGTATCGAGCAGGATGACGACGAGTGCACTGTGGACGCTCAGAAGCATCCGGCTGCTGCTGAAGGTCTGTCTCAGATGAAGCGGGCTCAACTTCAGCGGTCTCCTCAGCCGACGGAGAAGGAGGAGGGTCAGTGGGCTGAGGAGGAGCAGTCAACCCAGCACGACGAGCACGGTCATAGGCACACACCAACATGCGAGCGTGCTGCAAGTGCTCGAGGGCCTCCCAAGTAGCCTCCTCATCAGGGTAACCCTTCTAACGTACGAGATACTCGACGTGAGGAGGGTTGTCGTCGGTGACTCGACGACCAATGATGTCTGAGACGAGGAACTCCTTGGCCGTCCACCATGATGGGTGGAGGCCACTCGTATGGTCGTCCGACGAAACGCTCAGACGGTCTGCGGTAGGGAGGCAGTAACGAGACGTGGTAGACATCGTGCACACGAGCCTGACGTAGGTAGCCGGGCAGCTTCACACGGAAGCTGACCGGGCTCAAAGCCGTATCAGAACCGACGGCTTGGAAAATGCAGCATGGGCCAAAAAAGTGACGCTGGAACTTGCGAAGCGTGTCCGCTTCGAGCTGTAAGTGGCGGACATCGATAAGCACATCATCACTGACTTTGAATCCTCGATCGGCTCACACGTGCTGCCATGCGAGTCTGGGAAACGGATATGTGCTCATGCGCGGTCTTCATGATCGACGTCATGTGTGCAACCCAATCATCCAGCGTGGGACAACTCGTGTCGGGGTGCATCTGTGATGGTCGAAGGAAGTCCGCGGGGACACGAGGGTGATAACCGAGGTTGCAATAGTAAGGCGACGTCCCCGTGGCTGGCGAGACGGCGTGGTTGTAGGCTATCTCCGCGTGGGCAAGATGAAGATCCCACTGCTGGTCGTCACAAACAATCTTTCGGAGAATATCTCCGAGAGTCCTGTTCGTGACCTCGGTCTGATTATCAGTCTGGGGATGGTAAGAAGAGGAGAAGCGGAGCTGGGTGCCGTACACCGAGTGGAGCCGTCGCCAGAAGTGACTGGTAAAGCGCGAGTCACAGTCAGATATGATGCTCTGAGGTAAGTCGTGGTCAGGCACGACTCGGTTAGACACGATGTTGGCAACCTCACGTGCATTGATGGCATTGCGGCACGGAACAAAGCGTGTACGCTTCATGAAGTGGTCGACGACGACCACAATAGCATCATGACCGCGGGGGGTCGGAGGACGAAGAGGACTGAGAAAGTCCATCGAGATGGACTCCCAACGACCCTCAGGGATAGTTAGAGGCTGGAGCAAACCATAAGGCAAGTGGTTCATACTGTTCACCTCCTGACAGGTGGGACACTCTGCGACGTAGTTCTTCACAAAGTCCTTGCGCTTCGGCCAGATGTACAGGCGGCTCACACGAGCCAATGTGTTGTGGAAGCCCATATGACCGGCGGCTGCTTGGTCATGGAACTCTGCTACTGCCCGGACACGTAGCTATCCAGTGGAGGGAACACAAATACGGGGCTCTCTGGTGCCCTGTGAACCGTGCAAGTACACAAGACCGTTGTCCCCGAGAGAGTAGTTCGGGACGGTTTTGCCACTCCGAAGGGTCGCATGGATGTCGTGATAGTCGGGGCAGTGGCGGTACTGAGTGCGAAACTCGTCGGTCACCGAGTGGTAGACGGTGGTGACCGAGATGGCAGCGAGCTGGATTTGCTCCAGGTTATGGTCAGGGCGTCGGGATAAGGCATTTGCGACCCGATTGGTCTCGCCCTTGATATGCTTAGTGGTGAAATTAAACTCGGATAGGTCGCGCCACCAGCGAGCCTGTCGAGGAGTGAGCTTCGACTTTGTCAGAAAAGCCTGGACAACAGAGTTGTTCGTGCGCACCGTGAATGGTGCCCCGTGCAGGTAGTGACGCTAGTGCCGAGTAGCATAAACTACTGCGAGAACCTCACGTTCATCAGCGGTGTAGTTTATCTCGGCGGGCAGGAGCTGACAGGAGTAGAAGACTATCGGACAATCACCTGAGCGAGACTCGACAGTACCGTCCTCGGCGATGGTAGGAGAATAGTCAATAGAAGACTTGTCAGTAGCGGGACTAGTAGGCGTCAGGCGGGAAGCAGTGGTAGGGGTAGGGGGTGGGAAGCGAGAGATGCAAGGATGATAGGAATTAGGAGAGAAGGGAAAATATGAGAAAGCATTGCTCCTACAACAAAGTCCGACGCATCGGTGGTAAGGATCAAATAGCGATCAAAATTGGGTAGGTGAAAAACCGGTGCACATGTCAGCGCCTTCTTGAGGGCGCGGAGGGCGTTCTCGTGGAAGGGTGTCCAAGCCCATGGCGGGTTCTTCCGGAGGAGGGTGAAGATAAGGACGTAGGAATACCTAGCGTATCCCTGGATGGAATTACTATAGTAGCTAGTGAGGCCTAGGAAGCTGTGAAGCTGCTTGGCGGATGTGGGGACGGGCCACTCCGCAATAGCAGTGATCTTCGCGTCGTCCATATGGAGACCCTGATCAGACATATAGTGTCCTAAGAAATCCACTTTGTGCTGGGCAAAGCGGCACTTGCTCAGCATGGCGTAAAAACCATGTCGATGCAAGCGGTCAAGGACGTCGCTGAGGTGTTTGAGATGCTCCTCAAGGGTACGAATGTAGATCAAGATATCGTCGAGGTAAACGAGAACGTACTGCTCCAGGATGTCCCCGAAGATGTCATTCATCGCCCTCTGGAAGGTAGCGGGTGCATTGGTGGGGCCGAATGACATCACCGTAAACTCATAGTGGCCGAAGCGCGATCGGAACGCTGTCTTCGGCCGGTCTGTTGCAGCGACGTGGATCTGATGGTAATCGCTACGAAGATCAATCTTCGTAATGAAGATCAATCTTCGTAAAGAAGCGGTTGCCTGCTAGGCGGTCGAACAGCTCGTCGGAACGAGGCATGGGGTAGCTCTTCTTAAGCGTGTAGTGGTTGAGCCCACAATAATCGATGTAGAGACGGAGAGTTCCATCCGCTTTGCGAGCAAAAAGGACGGGTGCACGCCACGGGGAGTTGCTGGGTTTAATGAAACCCAGTCTCAGGAGCTCCTCAAACTGACGCGTGAGTTCGGTGACCTCGGGGATCGAGAGTCTGTAGGGTGTCTGGTGGTGAACACGATAGTCAGGCACAAGCTGGATGGAATGCTCGACGTCGCACATCGGTGGGATGCCGGCGTAGGAGAACGACGATGGGAAAATGTCGTGGTACTCTCGAATGTGGTCACGAACTGCGGGCTTTAGGTCGACCGTATAGCGTGCGAGTTCCTCAGCGTCAACATCAGGGCGCGACGGTGGGGTCGACTCGACAGACGACGGAGGGAGGGAAGTAGAGATGGAGGTCATGAAGATAGAAGGAGGATCTGGCTCCAGAGAGATGAGCTCGGTGTCTGGATAGGTTGGATCATAGTGCAAGAGATCCGTAATGTTCACCGTAAAGAAGGTGACGTCGTCCTGTCGGATGAAGTGGGCGAAATGCCGAGGCGAGGTGACGGTGATAGTCGGAGATCGTGTGGGCACGAGGCTCCAGGGGAGGTGGATCGGGCCGTGGTGTCGCAAGGTACAGAGTACATCTGTCCACACTTCGTTCTGAGAACGAGAGTGTTGGTTGCCCAATCAGCCTCGGTGCTGCGGAACTGACGAGACCACGGAGTACCGAGAATGAAATTGTACCCTGTCTCCATCACATCGAAATGTGCAGAGGAGCGGTGGCGACGAGACGCCGGGGGACGATCAGTCGGCTCGATAGTGATGAAGAAAGGGAGGTCGGTGACCGTCTGATCGAAGAAGCTCTGGGTCTTGTCATCCCCTAGGATGACGGAGATGGGAGTCGAAGACCCTGTTGTGGGTAAGCGGGCTTCTTTCACCACACGTGGGTGAAGTCGCCCTAAGAACCGGAATCCTACAACGCAGAGTACACCCTCGTGGGGGTCCCGAGTCGTACTGGAATGATCGGGAGGGTGCGATCAGGGTCAGAGAGAATGGTGAGAAGGTGACGCAGTGCAGCGACATGGAGGGTGAGTTGCTCCTGACGAGACTGGAGCATGCTCAAGTCCAAAAGGGAGAACACAACGTCCTTGCGAGTCGCAAGATGCTCGCTGCAACGGGCGGACCGAGTGGCTCGACGTGTCGGTAGTCGCAACGAGGTAGGAGGGGACACGGTGGTCTGCGAAGGCGCAAACGGCATTGCGACAGAGGGATGAGTACACTCTATCGGGTCCTGCGATACCTCAACTCCAGTAGCGAGAGGGGCAAACCGCGACGGAGATGTCGGGAAGCTGACTACTGAGGAGGGCGCAGGTGTAGACTGCACCGTGGTTAGGAGACGCCGCGGGGATGCGAGGCGCCGGGGGGGGACTAAGCACGACGCTGGAGAGAGAGCTCAGCGTAGTGGCGGTCGAGGGCGGCGGTGTAAGCGCACCGCGAGGAGGTATGACCGTCTTGGCGGCAGTGCAAACACCCACACCGTCCCAAAATGCCCGTGCGCTCCTCAGCGGAAAAGACACCGTGAGGAGGGACAAAGACATGAGGGAGGTCTTGCTGAGGGACCTCAGGGGGCGATGCGCCAGCGTGACCAGAGCGGCTGCGTGCCCAGGAGAGGGTGGAGAGGGCGAGTTATAAACGCTCGACTATAGGGAGGGTAGAGTCCTCTAGGTGGTAGTGGATGGCCTCACAGAGGTCGAGGTCGTCGACTCGTCGCTACTATGGTCACCCTCAGGCGACAATGGGGCAACAACGTCCCGCTCACCATACTCGAGCGCGCTGAAGCGGCGCGAGAAGTGGTGGCCCTGCTGCGCGGTACGGCGGGGAAAACCGTGGAAAAACGACCATTTCGTCAAAATGGACATTTTTTATTTTTTGAACGAAATTGAAACCGAGTTTTTTGGCTGAAAACTCTTCAAAATTTGTTGTTCCTGAGGGTCCAGCGTTTTACAAACGCTGAACCCCCTCGCTGTACATGGACCTAGCTTGAGGCCAGGCACCTCCAGACAGGACTGCCTAAAGGTACCTGGTCTCAAGCTAGGTCCATGTACAGCCAGGGGGTCCAGCATTTTACAAACGCTGGACCCTCAGGAACAACAAATTTCGGCGAGTTTTCCGCCAAAAAACTCGGTTTCAATTTCGTTCAAAAAATAAAAGATGTATATTTTGACGAAACGGCAGTTGAAAGGAGAACGGCGCTGGGAAGCGCCGTAAGAGGAGGATGGAGCGTAGCCTGTATGTTGGGGCTGGGAGGAGGAAGCGGGGTGAAGACGGACCCACATCCGCTCATGAGCCTTGGCGGCCTCGTAGCCTGCGAGGCCGATGTGAAGTCATACCGCCATAACTGAGAGCGGTAATCAAGGGGAAGGCTGTCCAAGAAGCGATCAATAAGGGCAGCCTCGGGGAGGAACGCTACATCACAAATGAGGCGGGCGTCCTGAAAGACCAGGACGTGGCGGTCGAGGCCGGTAGCACCACCAGAGCCGGACCAGCGTGTAGTGACGACACGCTCGACGAAGTCAGTCACGTCATGTCGGGCTCCGAAGCGATCCTCGAGGAGCGCCTGAAAATCCATGAAGGTCGGGGTCCGACCCTCATGAAGGGGGTGAGTGTAGAAATCTTCCCAGGCGTCGAAAGGACCGCCGTGCAGGCGAGTGGAGAGGTGAGCCACCCACATGCCGGGTGGGACGCCCATGAGCTGGAGCGTGGGTGGCAGACTGCAGCGACCGAGACACGCGTATCCCCGTACCGTCATACAAGACAATGTCCATCAAGTGGACGAGTGGTGCACCAATGTTTCGGCGGCGAGGAGATCGGGGAGCAGAGACCTGCGCTACGACCGAGTAAGTCGGCGCAGGTCCTCGAGAAGGGGGCGCAACTGATTGTATGTCCGAGCCTCATGGTGGAGCGGCGAGGGAAACAGCGGCAGGCTGCGAGGGAGCTGTGGTAGAAGAGGTCGCAACAACTGAGGGAGTAGGAAGGAGGTAGGATGGGGTGGAGGGGTGCAGGGCGGGGGAAGTGAGCCTGCATGAATGAAAGAGTAAAGGAAGAAGGGGGTGCGCCCGAAGGCGCGGCCACCTGTAAGAGTAGGGGTGGTTGAAGGCGTAAGAGGGCGAGGTCGGCCCGAGTCTGGGCAAACTCGTCCTCGAGACGCCGAACGTAGATCGCACGAGGAGTGGTAGAAGGAAGAGTGGGGGAAGTGGACGCACGAGCAGCGCGGGGCATCCCATGAGGGGTAGAGCCAGGTGACATTGTGGTTGTGCGAAGGGGAGGGAGAAGCGGGGCATCCGGAAAAGCTGAGAACGCGACAGAGGGTTGTGGTCCCGTGGCCGTAGTGACCGGAATCTGGGCGGGTGTGTCCGTAGGGTGAGGGAAGGCCTGACCCGTGGCGGTCGTCGCGCTAGGAGTGTGGACGGTCACCACGATGGCCGGGTCGGGGGTAGCGGAGGAGGAAGCTCCGCCTTGGCCACCATGTCGGAGGACAGAGGACCCGGACTGGGAGCCAGGGTAAGAGAGAGAGTGGGGAGAGGAAGGACGACCAGCGTCCTGGAGTTCCCGCAGACCAGCGGCAAGAGTCGCCACCTACGCCTGTAAGGGCGCAAGGAGGGAGGTGAGGAGGGTGTGCAGATCCCCCTGGGGTTGATGACCCTGGTCCGCAGACACGGGTATGGAGCCGGGTGCCGATGTCGTCGCCGCGTCAGCGCCTTATGACACGTCGTCGACCATGGGGAGGTGACGGGCCGGATTGGAGGGGGCCGGAGGAGGTCCGCGTGAGCGGAGGGCATAGGCGGGGTTCTGCAGTAGAAAGCGACAAGCGGCGTTAGTGAGTCGAGCGCAGGTGCCCGCAAAGGGGGAAGGGTGACTCGGGTCCAGGGTGCCCGAATGAAAATGGGAAGTAGGGGGTAAGAAGAACCCTAAACCCTAGAAAAACCCTAAGAAAACCCTAACTGGGATTTGAGTGGTTAGGATAGGGTATCGGTGACCTAATTAAGAAAAGAGAATAGCAACCATGGAGGGGGAAGGGAAGAAAAAAAAAAATAAACAATAAAATTTCGAGAGAAATAAATAAATAAATAGATAATAAAAATAATTAAAGAAATAAGGAAACAAAATGTGAAGAGAGAAATAATATTTATCTTTTTGAAATTTTCGGCAACATTTCCTTGCCCCCCATGGGGTCAAGAACGTGCCAAGGGAAAGGAGAGACCAAGATAAACACACTAAGTTTCAAAATGCTGCAAATTAAAATTTCAGAAAATAAATAAAGAAATAATAAATAAATAAATAAATAAATAAATAAATAAGTAGATGAGGAGGTGAAGAGAAATTAAGTGCTGCAAAGTAATTCAAATTTTCAGAATAAAAAAAAAAAAAATGAAATAAATCAGAAAATGAGAAAAAAAAGTGGGTAATAAGATAATTCGAATTTTAAGAAAAAAAAGGAAATATAAATCAAAAGAAAGATAAAAAAAGAAAGATAAAAAAAGAAAACAGAAAAATTTCAAAGTTGGGGGGAAGGGGGATGAAAAAGTGAAGGAGAAAAGAGAGAAATAGGTGAAAAAGAGAAAAAGAGTGAAGGGGGAGATGGGGTTGTTGTTGGGGGAGAGGAGGGTGAGCGAATGAGAGAGAAAGGGATGAGAAAGGTGGAGAGGAATCAATAAGCAAAGAGAAAAGAGGAGAAAAAAAAAGAAAATAAATAAATAAAATAGAGTAAAATAGTGGGTGGTGGGAGAAAAGGTGGGGTGGGGAGAGGGGTATGAGTAGTGAGAGTGATTAGAAGGAACTGAGTGAGGTAGAAGAGGAAGAAGTAGAGGGGGTGAGTAAGAGGAGAGATAAAAGGTAGAGAAAGTGAATTAGTACGGGGGAGGGAAGAGAGAGGTGACACCTGGCCCTTGGTGTCTCGAAGGGCACAAGGTATACCAAGACCAGTAGGGTCTTGGCCTTCACTGCAGCAAGCCAACTGGAGGAGGGAGGGGGCTGGGATCTTGATCAGCCCCTAGCAGCAGCACTGCAGATCCAAGGTGTGTTGTGTGAGCAGACCCTCACCACTGTAGAGCAGCCCCTGATCAGGGGGTCTTCACGGTCCACAGCAGGCTGCCACGTGGCACTGCAGATGGCCACGGGCACAGGCAGCGGCAGCCCGGTGTCTCTCCACTGCAGTGGGGGGGGGAGAAATAGTTGCCTGCCCGCTGTTGTTGTGCTGACCGCTGCTCGACCGGGGGGGGGGGTAAATAACTGGCACGGCACGTCTTCAACATGAGCATGCCGCCTTAGTAGGCCATGCACACACTGTGGCCAGTGTGTTATAGAGGTGGCTACGCACGCGCATGGCCAGTAGCTGCCCAGGTTCAAACCCTGGTAGCTGCTATATCCTGGATCTTGAATAATAAATAATATGGGAGCGAAGCGAGGGTGGGACGAGGCAGCGGGGCACGTGGCGCGTGTGTGTGTGTGTGTGTTGGCCTTGGCGTTGGCGCTTGCGCTCATGCGCCGTGACACTGCTTGTCTTTTCTCACCACGCGACACTCCTTGCTGCTGCACCTTTTCCTAACCTTTTTTTCCCGTTGTTTTCGTGGAAAACCGCCCGAAAAACAGCCAAAAAACCCACTGTTGGGTTTTGCAGTTTTTTCTGCTATGCGGTGTGGTGGGTGGGAGCGGGGAACGTTCCCGCTCTGATACCAGTGTGGCGGGCCCACCAGGTGTGGTGCTCCGCCTGGGATAAAAATGGAGATGGAGGATGAGAGAGGAGCAAGATGGCACAGCGCAACGCACGTTCTCCAAACTGTGTGAACGCAGAATGATATGAAATACAGACTCTGGCTGGGGTATACCCCATCGGACTGAATGGACTGGACTGGACTGACTGGTACCGAGGTACTGGCCTGGACTAGACTACCCAGAATACAACATAGGCCTGTAAGAACAGGCCAAGGCGCTGGTCTCACAGGCCAACCAGAGGTCCACTACAATACGTACCTTGTATTCGAACACGAGGTATGCACCTTGTAGATTGAAGCTTAGGGTGCAGCTTTCCTAAGGCAAGGGGCTGTCTCTTATACACATCTAGATGTGTATAAGAGACAGACCCAGAATACAACATAGGCCTGTAAGAACAGGCCAAGGCGCTGGTCTCACAGGCCAACCAGAGGTCCACTACAATACGTACCTTGTATTCGAACACGAGGTATGCACCTTGTAGATTGAAGCTTAGGGTGCAGCTTTCCTAAGGCAAGGGGGGGGGGGGTATAAATATATGTAGTAAATATGAGTAATAATATCAGGAATATAATACAACTCTCACTTGATGTAACTCTTTGGAACAACTTTTCGTAAGTAGCTCACGACGTGAAAAAAAAAGGAAAGGCAAAAAGAAGTAGCCTTGGCCATTACCTCTCCCTTATTTCCACGGACGCGATGACACTCTGACAGAAGCTCAGCAGGCGATGGATAATGCAATCACTCACATGCAATCGCCTGACAGTGTATTTGGGGCTACTTTTAGTCCCCTACTTACATAGGCGTGGTGCTACTGCAAGATATTGATGGGATTAATGACCCTGACCACTAGATATTGACGAGATGAATGACCAACATGTATATGGACTGGGTCTCTGCGCGGTGCTACCACAAGTCCCCTACTTACACTAACGAACATGACAGACGTTGACTGCTACCAGGATGGGGCTGCAACTTGGAGTTTTTTTTTTTTTTTTTTTTGAAAAAGAGCACATCGATTCCACAACTGCATGAAGTTCTAGAGCTCGCGTGAAGTAGAAGTTTGCAGGGTAACTTCTATTCGAAACAGACAAGGCACACCTCGAATACAAGGTACGTACCTTGTATTCGAGGGTTACCTTCTATTCAAAAATTTAGCAGGAATTTCTCAGAACCCGTTTTTCGGAGGTAACTTGAATACAAGGTACATACCTTGTTTTCGGGTTAAGACGGTAGGCATCATCGACCCCTATACCCAAACTCAAGCCAGCCCTTAGTATGCATCATATAGATTATGTACCCTCACTTGTCCTCACCCATCTGGCGATATGAACTCTCTACACTCGTTGTACAAATTAGGAGAAAGTTTGATATCAATTACATCATTCATAGCTGCATGGTAAGGTGGACGAGAATCACACACTGCCAGACATGAGGCATCACTCCACTACTCTCCAGATGTGCAAAATGGGACTAAGTCCCCCGCCAGAACACAGAAAGATACATTGCCACATTTTTTGTCTCTTGTGTATGTGGAGAGTAGTGCAGCAAGACCCATGTCACAAAAAAAAAAAACACAACTTCTGTTTATCTACCTTAAGAAAAAAAAAATAAAAATAAATGCTTTTTGTATTTAACACCCTAGCATTGCCATATTACGGTGCAATTCTTCTATGGTGGAGAGGAGGCAAGAAGGTGGATTAAGGGTTTGGATCCAATACTCACCAAATGTGCAAAATGAGAATGATTCTTCCGCTAGATCATGGGAAGATACACCACCATATGCTTTGTCTTTTACGCATGTGGTGAGTAGTGGAGTCAGACCCTAATATATAATTCAATGAATGAGGAAACTGAAAGTAGATGAGAGGACAAAAAGTTGAAGGCACAACCAGATCGGTTGGTAGGTGGAGTGTGCAGAGGACCAGAGGTGGTTAGGGGCTAGATAAGTAGTACCACAGACATAGAGGGCAGGCATGATGATGGATTTGATGAAGCGCTGGGTGGATTGTATGAAAGGTGCTGACAGAGAGGAATGCGAGTGGCAATTTACCATATTAAACCACCCGTACCTTTCCCTACTTGGGATCTGGGGTGCAACGGTTAACACGAAGGCCTGATTTTGCTTCCGGCGTCGACCCGATCCATCGCCCGTGATTGGCGCACAATGCCCTCGACCGATGTATGAGTAAGGTACTGGCGGTTTAATGGGGAACAAATACATTCTGCTTGTGTTGGCTAAAAAAAAAAAAAAAAGTCTTGAATAACAACATAAATGTGGCAAAGGCTCGCGAGCACTTTCTCCATTCGTGCCAATGCTTGGGTGTTAAACTGTCAGAAGCCTATAGATTGGAGTAGGGGTGAAGCATGTGACGTTTTAACCTCACACCTTGTGCTGTTTTCCTTTCAGAGTGATAACATATGCGAAATAGGCTCCTAAAGAACAACAGAAATGGGTTGTGCCAAGGATTTTTGGGGAAATTGAGTGTGGGGAGATAAACAGAACTGAAATTCCTTCCCGTGAGGTTCCAGTTTTAGTGAGAAAGGGTCGTGACCACACATGAAAAAAATAGCGAGTGCAACTTTCAAATATTCGTTTAATCCAAAAAACTATCTCTGTACTTCCACACGGGCTACTCGACATCTTTTCGAGCGAAAAGGCAGGGGTACACACGTGGGATCTCGTTTTCGAATTAAATCCAGGCGTCACTCACTATAGAGTTTGGAGTCCGACGTAGATGGCCTGAGGCCTCGGCCTGGTCACGGTCGCGCTTTCTCTGTGTTCGTCCTCGCCCCGTGTTTGATAATGAAACCCCTTTTTTCGATAACGCTTGGTGCGGCGACAATCGCTGCACATAGTGTTAGGCCAATGAGGCGCCACCGCCATCCATGGGATGATCATCAACTCATTAAAAGGCAATATCAATGGGTACGGGGGGGAATGAGTATCGATAATGATAAAACCAGTACCAACAAATCCCGAGCACCGCGTTTCTGAAGGAAAATAGTATTGCCTGCCGATCTTGGTGACGACTTCTTGTACGCCCCACTCACATACACGTGTCCTTTCCTCGTTGTACGGGAACGGCCATGTCGGGGATACGGTGTCGGGGCAATTTGCCGGGGTTTTTGAACGTCGGACGCTGTTCGACTTCTTTCTTGTTGATTTGAAAGACTCGATGAGACTGACGTTTGCAAAAGTTCGTTCAGGCTAAATATGACCGTGAGAGTATAGCTTTTCTGAACCTTAGTCCAGACACCTGCAACGTTCGATAGTAATGGCGGTAGTTGGCGGTTTCTAGTAGAGCCGTAGTGATAGCCGGATGTGGGAACGCTAAAGTTAGACATATTCTATTTAAAATAATGTCGTAGTAGGCTAAACAGAGGGTTGTGTCGAATGTGGGTGATTGCTCAAGCTACCGATAGATAGCCGTCCACGGAAAGGGGGCAACAGGCTAATGCCATAGCCTACCCGGTTGGGTGACCAATCAAGCCATGATCACGTGGCCAACCCACGGGGGAGGGCCAACGAGTGAGGCCTATTAATCCTCAAGCAGACGAAACTTGCAGGGCCTAAGGCAGCCAGGGGTTGCAAGGTCCTGGCAGGAGGGATAGCGATAGGGCCAAGCTCTTCATATGGAAGAGCTGCTCCTGTCACTGTCGTGATAGGAACTAGCCCAGTAGGATATAGTGCAGGACTCTCACCAGCGGATATCGGGATCGAATATGAGAAACTTCACCATTGGGCTAGCTCCTTCTGGAGCAGCCCGCCGAAATGCAGACGAGATCGGCCGCACGATCATGAAGATCATGTGATGGAAATCCCTCGCGCAAGATCAGCATGGCCCCTGTGCAAAGATGACACGCATTAATCGAAAAAAAAAAAACGTAAAAAAATAAAAATAAAAA
Organism: Chara braunii; assembly: GCA_003427395.1. Lineage (NCBI taxonomy): Eukaryota > Viridiplantae > Streptophyta > Charophyceae > Charales > Characeae > Chara > Chara braunii. The sequence continues at coordinate 1,618,861 of BFEA01000017.1, read as the reverse complement.
AATAAAATTGTCGGATGACTCGGATCCATAAGGCTTCGAACTCGAGCCTGCATTTTAAAGGAAGTGGCTGAAAATCCACGTGAGGTATATGGTGACGTGACCGTTGGCTAAGGTCAATGGGAAAAAAAAAAAAAAAAAAAAAAACCTGAAACTAAACTAAAGGTGGAGTGCCACTTGGTGCACTAGGAAGTGACTGGGGCGTTTCATCCCCAGTGCACTCGATAGTCGGTCGTGAAAACGGGGGACCATTTTTTTACAATAAGGTAAGTTTTTCTTGTTTTCTTTTCGTCATTTCTTTCAAGATCGTCTTTGGTTTTGTTTTAGATTTCCTTTGGCTGAGGATAAGGCAACTGCCCACATGCTTTCGGCCAGCTATAAAAGCCAGGTCTCCACCTAGCAGCCTCACATTTGTGGCAATGCTGCTGGGGCATTCTACTTGAGTAGATGCTGGCTGACTGGCTGATGGTGTAGTGAGGCGAAGTGCTGCAGGTCTGTAGAAGTACTTGGAGGAGGAGAGAGGCAGCCATAGCCATAGGTTGGGAGCTTTTTTGCCCCACCTTGTGCTTGTGGTGCAGGCTGGTGTGTGGGTTGCGGCCGTAAGGCTGCAACGGGCTATGACCGTGCGTCAAGAGACCTACGACAGGGAGGTGCTGCCCGACGGCCAACACGGTAACAAGTGGCATATTGTGTGAGGAGGCTGTGCTGCCGTAATTTTGGAAGAAGGTGCTGCCAAAATTTTTATTCGGCGCAACGGGATTTTTTTACGGCGGTAGAGACAGCCTCAGACAGGGATGTGGCGTATTCGGCAGTGTTTTGAGGGGAGGTGCTGCCGAAATTGCGCAACAAGGTTGGTGGTTTTACCGACAGTATTTTAGGATTACGACGCTGACCGTGCCGGTATCTGGCGGTGTGACCGTTTGGGTGTTGGCACTGCGGCATTGACGTCGGAGGTGCTATTATTTTTGGACAAGCGCCGCAATGTGGTTATCTTTCGAAAGGATCATTTGGGGTTGCGACGATAGTGTGGAACCACTTAGGACCCAATTTGGGACCAAGTGAGTTGAGATTGAGAATGAGACAAGTATTGTGGCAGATGTTTTGTGATCTGGCGTGGTAATTGGTAAAGATTGGATTTGGAATTGAGGTGTAATTATTCTCAGTGGACGAGGAGCCATTGAGAGTGTAGTGGTGGACCACTCAGGACTGTAAGTGAGAGCACCCTCCTCGAGGGCTATCTTGCTCAGTTCTTGTGAGTGGTGCTTGTGTCCGTGGTGACACTTGAGAAGGACGTGGATTATTTTGCGGACGGCCGCAACTTATGAGTTGTGCGACCGATCGTCTCCTGAGAGAAATATTTGACTTTCTTGAGTGAGCCATCATCAACTTCACTCAAGGTCAGTCATGACTCAACTCCCTTTGCACACGTGTGTGAACCCGCACCTTGCATGACCTTACTCTGAATTCTGGGAAAGGTAGAGTTAAGTGTGTGATGTCATGCATGCAAGAAAGGTGGGATAACTTGGTTAGGATGTGTATGGGTTTGGGTTGTTTCTTTTGTTGTTATGCAGGTAGGTAAAGGATGTATGTGAGAAGAGAGTTGCATTATGCTTTGCTCAAGGAAATGATGATTTTTTTTTTCTCTCTTCAACTCCATACCTGTCTGCATTTTAAAAAGAACAACACAATGAAAAATGGTAATTGACGGGTGCCGAAAGAATGAAACTTTCGGATGATGGAAAAAAAGTAAGAAAATAACCTTCTATTTTTCCAAGGCATTTCCCATTCTATCCCGAATGACATTCCTTTTTGTGCCCGTCCAAAAGAGTCTAAAATTTATTTTGTACCCTATTTTTTTTTCGCCTAAGTCGAACCCCAATGAAAAGTATAGGAAAATGATCATACCTAGGGACTAAGACTTCTTTTCTCTATGAAGCATCTGGGCAGGGGTTCGTTGCTTTATGAGCCGACCTTGTTATTGACTCAGAGTGGACTGTTTAACGGGGGAATACCATGCTGTATTGCGGTGGAGCCAACCCAACTTCTGAGATCTGAACAATGTGTTTGAACGAGGAGGAGGGGTATTCCAGACCACTTTCTAGAGAGTAGGGTATTTCGTAGTTAAGGGTGGTAATTACAAGTAGTGAGGAAAAACTGAAGTCAATACTTTTTTGAGTGACAGTCTTAGGAACCACCAACGTATGGGGAACTGGTACCAGAAGAAGCCCAGTTCGTGTATCTAATAGAGTTGAATGGGGTACTAGTAGGCACTACCTTCGCGGTAGGACCATGACACAAGAATCACAGTTCGGGGGAAAAGGGAGTTGAGTACAAAGATCAATATATATAAATTTATTTTGACAAAGTTATTACTTTGTTGTCCAGATGTCTATAGGAGCGGTGATTATTCGATTGTTCAGTATACGAGAGACCGCGATAAATTGGATAGCAGTGCCGGTATGATACGAAAGGACGAAGGATTTAAACCCGCATGAAGTTTTTTCTGAGTGAGATGATCCGCAATTTTGGGATGAAAGCGTGAGGAATCCTCTAAGGAGTTATGTTTTTATGACAGAACATGAACATATTATGCGATATGATTTCGCGTTTCCTAATCGGTCGCGAGATTTCAGAGATATGAATCTCGTCGTAATTCATGAAGCGAATCCAATTAGGGAGGACACTCTTGAGATTAGGAAGATGTTTCTTCACATTCTGCTATGGTTGAATAATTGGCAAGGTCCTTTTAGTCTTCTTCATCATGTGAGACGGATTCGAGCGAACAAATTTAGTATCTTTCGCTCTAAACATTTTTTTGTGGTCTCATTTGATGATGAGGCATATGAGATCGGAGAACGTCTCCAAGACTGACATTTCCTTCGGATGTAGAGATGGTCAGCGGTTTGGCGGGATCTCACTCAGGCAAGATATTTGTTGATTCCCGACACACTGGACAAGGAGTTGATTCAGCGTGTGGAGGAACTTTTATTTGTTCAGGATGATGCACGCACTTGTTGGGTTGGTTTCATTGGTTTGCTCAGAGATGGGCAAGGATTTTTTCCTGACTCGCGCGCGGATGTCCGTGCCAATGTGGTCCGACTTCAGAATGAATTTTATGGATATACTTTATATTTTTATCGCGCGAGCAACCTCCAATGTCTTTTGTTAAAATTACCCTATCCGGAGAGCGCTACGACGTCGTCTGGATTAGGGACACTACGATTAGGCACCTGTTTCTAATGCGACATCCGTTTCGCGCCATAGTTTAGAGACTAGCCTCATAGATGGCTTCCCTCTGTGGTACGCGGATGGTTCGGGTCATGCGGGGTGGACGCATTACCATCTTGACTTTTGACGATGAATAACTCGCATGACTCGATCAGATTGAAACTGAGGCCCACGAGGACCGGCAACTCTATCTCGGCTAGACACGCCTTTTGTGATGTTTAGGTGTCACGTTGAGTTGTCCCTATGTATATGACTCTACGAGGGTAAAAATTACAAAATAAAATAAAAATATTTTGTAGATAAGACCAACCGGATGGATAGTAGCTGGATTGCCCCAATGATTGCACTATCATGCTTATGCATTGAGAGGTAACTAAACGCGTAGTAATGTATGTCGTGCATAAATTGATTAAAATGAGGAAAAAACTTTACCGAGTCAAATGATGATCCGGGAGTTCAAATGTTGGTCTTTTCCTAATTCTTTTTCCAATAGCAAACTTTCGTATTAGAAGATAGCAATATAAAAATCTTTGGTCATATAGGCTGAGGAGAATAACTTCGGCAAACCATCTCATTAGGTCGAAAACCCGATCTTGTGTGATGTGATGAATGTGTATTGATTTTATTGTTTTGTTTTCAAAGAGTTGTCAAGGGACTAGGATTACCTTGTGGTTTCACGCTTGGTTGAGACCGTCCTAGTCGACCAACGTACGTTCCGTACTTAGGAGATCAGCGCTCTAGGGAACGGACAACGTTCGCGTCCACTTGGTGTTTAACCAAGTGTTCTTTGTACTGCAAACACCCTCGACTGATCTACCTCTACGACTGCATGTTAAAGCTTTCGCATGTGGGTCAGTAGCTCGGTAGGGATACACCCCTGAGGGTGGTGACAACCCCTTAGGGAAGAAAAACTTATGCCCCGCGGGGACCTATCCTGTCGTAAGGGACAGCAGGATGTACAGCTGACGGACCGGTTAGAGCGACGAAGGGACGATGCAACCGCGTCCGTCTCAACGGTTCGCGGAGTTATTAAGTGTCGTTCCCAAGTTGTCTCTGATCTTTTGTTTTGTTTTACTCCTGCGTGACATGGCCGGGAGGGCTCCCGTGCTTTGCAAAAAGGTGAGAGCCGATGTGCTCGACAACGGGAAGTCAACGCGTTCTTGGATCGCGGTGATCGGTCCACATGGCATAAGCAAACTTGAAATGGATTGCACTTGTCTAATCGGATCACGAGGATAAACAAACACAACACTATGCCTTATCTTCCATACATCGTACAAGTTAATCCAATCAAGGGACCAATCTTCTTACATTCGTGTTAGCATGCATCATATCAGAATCTTCATTCGTTCCGGACCCATCATTAGCGCGACCACCCAATCGATGCATACATGTACGAAACTACTCATACGTAACTTGACATACACTTCGAAGCGAGGATAGCTCTCTTGAGCGTGCTGGTCTCTCCAATTCAACAATACTTGTTCTCGCGAGGTCCGATTGAATTCGATGAGACGAGCTGGATGGAATCTCGGGGGTTGCTAGGAACGTGGGGGTTATCGGAACTTCCAAACATTCACGACGAACATACCAAAGGTGCGCGCGAGAGAGAGAGAGTCGGAGGAGGTGGAGGGAGACGTAGCTTGACCGAGAAAGAGAACTAAGGTCAAAGAAAGAGTTATAAACACACAAAGAGATCTGAGAACCAAAACCCGACAATCTGCCGTAAACTTAGCTTCCACGAAAAAGAAGAAACCGAAGATCAAAGATGCGCAAACCTCTGACTCTCTAATTATGGCCCCAAGCCATAAAACCACGCGCTCACATACACCTTCCTTTTCCTGGTACTGGCGATCCTGACCGCCACATACCAATCTCCACATACAGCGATCGTCATTCTGCCAACTTAGCTTCTATACCGACTTGCCCAGAACCCACAATCTGCCGCGGCCACCCGACGTACAACCTTGCAAAAACTACAGTCAACTCATCAGGACTTTTCGACTCGCCACACAGACACATCATCTAGCCACGACTTCCTAGAAGCTGCCAGATGGGTTGAGAGAGAATTTTTCGGATGCGCTTGCGGGTTTTATAATTGCGAAGAGGGAGATAGAAGATGGGAGGGAATGGGATAGAGGTAGGAAGGGGTGAGGACAGGGTTCAAGTTAATCGCCCGCAGAGAGCCATGTAGATCCCCGATAGTATCTTCGCAGGGGAGTATCCTCCTTACACGATGTTGCCTGATGGCTCAAGTATCCTTGGGGGGGGGGGGAGATCGGTAGGGAGTTCCTGTACGGGGATGAGGGCGGGAGTTGAAGAGTGCGAAAAGCAGTGTAGAGCGGGACCAAGATTCATATAGAACGGAGCGAGAGAGAAGTGCGTAGGGAGAGGAGATGGAACATAGTTACAGATGGAGAGAAAAACACGCGAAGAAGGGAGAGGCGAAGATGGCACTGGGAAAGCAGAAGGCGGGAGGAGGGGAGAGGGGGAGGAAACTTGCATACACGGCACCAACACAAAAACAAACAGGCACCAAAACAGTTATGTTCCACCCACTCTAACTCCTAAAACTAATTCAAGATTTAGAAATTCAAATCATACTTGCAAGCGCACGTCGTGCGGGCGGTTCCCTACATGCGGCGCACGCGCCCAACCGATCCCCTGTGGTGCACGGCACGTGCGGTGAACGACCCGTCACCCCCCTCAGAAAAGAAAAGGCCGTGGTCGAAATGGTGCGTTTGAGGCCCCTGGCCAAAATTATAAGCGAGATGAAAAAAAATTTACAGGAGTACTGCCTCACCTTACTCCTCCTCCCCTTCCTCGTCCTCCATGTCTCCTCCTTTCTTCTCCTTTTCATCTCCTCTGACTCGTCCTCCTCCTGTTCGTCCTCCTCCTGCCCTTCCTCATCCTCCTTGTCTCCTCTTCCTCCTCGTACTTCCTCATCTTCCATGCCTCCTCATCTCCTTCCCTTCCTCATGTCCTCCCCTTCCTCGTGTCCTCCCGTTCCTCGTGTTCTCCCCTTCCTCGTGTCCTCCCCTTCCTCCCCTTCCTCGCCATCCATGTCTCCTCCTCCTCCCACTCGTTCTCCTCCTCCTGCCCTTCCTCTTTTCCCTCCGTCCATCTCGACTCCTCCTCGTCGTCCTCCTCGTCCACATCCTCCTCCTCCTCTCCATATCCCCCGCTTCTCGCCATATCCCCATCTTCCTGTCGTATGCCCCCCCATTCCCCCTCCCAGAAAAAGATAAAATAATAATAATAAAAATAAAAAACCTGAACGATTCCGCACAGGCACCCCCCGCACGGATCTCCGCACGGAACTCCGCACGAATGTGCGGCTCGTGCGGTTGCAAGTATGATTCAAATACGATTTCCGGACGTACGTTTGGATGCGGGAAAACTCCTATGCCCATTCGGATCCCTTTCGGAATTCACAGAGCCCTTAATGGGGATTCTTCTTGCAAGTAAGGACGCGTCAGCAGGAAAGTGCGACCATGAATCCCAGAATCCCAACTGTCGAACAAAATTCCTAGCGCGCTCGCTAAGGCGTGGGTAATTTCTACGTAATCGGGAGAAGGACAACAAACAACAACAAAAAAGGGTGAGAGGGCCTCGGTGACCGTTGATTCCAGATTCCATACATCAACCAAAAAGAAGGCCTCTAAAGCCTGTTAGCACGACTAGAAAATTCAGGGCTTCAGAAGATCGTTCAGATAGAAAAGCTGGTACTTCACAAGCATGCATGGGTCACCAGGACGTCTAGAGGGTCTAAAGGAATGCTGGGGAGTGTAATTACAAAGACGGGCTTTTGCTGGTGAAGATTTGAGGGGCAGGTGTATAGCATATTATATGATCAGAGGACGGATCGGATGTCACTGATTCACAAGTGGATGGCTGAATGGCAAGAAGGCAAGAACAGAGAACTTAGAGATACACGAACTCATTGTGCCTACCTTCTTCCCCCAAATACAACGTACGGTAATTATAGCTGTATTTGGGGTATCTTTCAGTCTACATACAGCTATAATGGCCGTACGATAAATTCGGGGGACGAAGGTAGTGTGTGCTCAAGGGGAAGAGGGCCTCCTTCATCTTTTGGGTCCGGTGTCATCTTCGGCGAGGCTTGTGGTGGGCTTGGGCTTTGCTGTGCCGGCTCCCCTCTGCTTTTGTCCAAATATCTAGCTGCTGATGTCCTGCTAGGGGCCAATGCCGCCAATCTACTTTCAGAGCCAGGTGTTCGCCTCTATGCGTCAGAAAAAGACTCAGAAATGACACGAGCTATGTGTGTCAGAAATGACATGAGCTTCATTCTGGACTGTCCGAAACCATTGCAGCATTCGTCATGATCAGACTTCTGAGTCAGACTTCCTCCCTTCCTCATGTACAAAGATTGGTCATCTTCAACATCAGGCACAGCCTCCAAGCAGACTTCCTTTCTCGACACAAGAGTCTACCAATTACTCCCCAATCCTTTGTGGCTCGCGCACGGGCTCCGTTTTGCAACTTCGTAACTAAGTCTTTCGATTTGGAGGCAAATCGCTATTATATCTTCGGCCCTGCTCTTTCTGCAGGGTGGGCTGGTAGCCCATTTCTTTCTGCTTCCTCTGAAGGCTTGAATGACCTAGTTGTACATCTAGTATAAGGGTGCATATTTTTTGTATCCGAGGACAGCCCCCATGATCGCGTTGTCCTTAGTTGAGTCTTAGGATCGGTTTTAGGATAGCTCTATGATCATGGTTTGTCAATGAAATGATATCATAATGATAGGATGAAGCTTGGTCTGTGGCTATTTTTTCTAGTAAGTACTTGTTTTAAGGGCCTGGGCCCTGGGGCCGTCTTCGCTGCGGGTTTCAATTCTTCTATTTCGCAGTTATCCTTTTGGGAAAGTTTTCTGTTTCAGTTTTATTTTTTGTGGTTTTACCTTTCAGTGGTTCTCCTTTCCTATTTTACTTTAGAAATTGGCAGATTTGCCTCAATTTGGGCAGAAAGTGCCCAGTAGGACTGGGTACTTCAGGTAGTCTCCCGCTGCTTGGGAAGGAGTTTCTGGCTCGTTATGACGCCTCTGGCTCTGATTTCCTGCTGGTCCTTGGCTCGGATTTCCTGCTGGTCCTTTTTACATGCTTGCCGGTGATAAGCAATCGCACTGGTGGCCCCCCAGAATATAAAGGGGTTGTCTTTTTTTTTTTTTTTTTTTTTTCCTTTTTTCAAGAGAGACACATGTAATAGATGGAAGGTTACTGGCGTTTAAACCTGAATAGAAAGGCCGGTCATTATACCAGAATTTGATGCAACTTTCAGTCTACATACATAATGACGGGGTGTGGTGTATGTATGCAACTTGAAATGAGTTATTTCAACTTATTTGCTTGTTCAAATGCCCTGCACCTGATTTTATATGGCATGCCTGCTATGCCATATTATCCCTTTATTTTTATAAATAAAAACTATTAAAAACTCCAGGGTGTTGTCGAGGCCAGTTACTAGGCCCACCGTGATTACCCAGTGCCGTCATCCATGGTTGTCCTGAGAAGACGAGGCCACACACACTTCCCCCACCTGTTCTTGGGGGGGGATTCACTCCCGTTGCTCATCACCGGCAATCAACGACCATGTTCATTGTTGTTTGATAACTTTGTTTGTTTGTTTGTTTTTTTTTTTTTTTTTTTTTTTTTTTTTACGGTTTTGCCAGCAGTACAATATCTGTGAAGATTTACTAATTTGAAAAGTTAAACCCCTTTAGTCTGTCATGCCAAAAAAAAAAGTAATATATTATTATATAGAAATCCAAGCATTAAGCCAGATTGCAAAGTCCACCTTTGTTAGCAAATAGTCAAGGAGAGAAAAAGGCAGTTACTAGTCTTACGAACTCTTACCTTGAATTTCCATTTCTATCATTTAATATAGCACAAAACCATTTTCAAGCAGAAAACCCCATTTCAACCGTAATGCGATAATTAATAATTATACTATTTGTGGTGTGAGTGGGTTGCCAGCAAGGCCTCGTTTGGATAAAGGACATTGTCAATGACCAGGTGGGAGGAACCTAGGTTCAAAGTCTATACTTACAAGTCTACAACCCCCTGCGGGTCATCCATCATGGCGGAAAAAGGGAGGGACACCTGCTGTGACACATATGCATGCTCATGTGTACTGTTGTTGTTGTCTTTCCTTTCCACTTCTTTCTCCTAGTCATGACAGACATTCGTCCATTCGCAGGAATCGCAGCACGCATTACCACACAGCCATACCTACACAACATGTGCTTTGCAAGTCTTTGTTCCACCACCTCTCTCTCTCTCTCTCTCTCTCTCTCTCTCTCTCTCTCTCTCTCTCTCTCTCTCTCTCTCTCT
>BFEA01000017.1:1441402-1452023 GCA_003427395.1 Chara braunii | reverse complement strand
AGAGAGAGAGAGAGAGAGAGAGAGAGAGAGAGAGAGAGAGAGAGAGAGAGAGAGAGAGAGAGAGAGAGAGAGAGGAGGTATTGGTGGAAGTCTGGAAGATGATTTAGCTTTTTCGGTTGGTTCTTTTCTTCGTGGATTGGTGGACAGATGGTAAAAGGAATTTGAAGCCTTTGGTGTTTTGGGGTATCACGATAGCAACCCACTGCTTCGTGGTGCTTGGCACCAGAGAAACATTCGCGAGCTAGCCCAGAATTCAAGAATTGCATCCTACGCCGCCCCGACGGGAATGGGCAAGCCAAAAGGGGCTCACCTCCACAACAATTTCTGCACTTCCCAAGGTTTAGGGTTTAATACCCTTTCAGTAAGACTTGCCTTTTCGGCACTAACCAAGTCTGCCGCCTCTTTCTTTCAGCACACCAAGTACCAAGTTTGCCTCCTCTTTCTCAGCACACCAAGTTGGCCTCCTCTTTCTCAGCACACCAAGTTTCCAACCAGTCTCCGTCGGACTACCTCCTTTCTTCACAGGATGGCGTGCAATGTACCATATTATGTACGCTAGCGGGTAGCCAACCTCTAGAGTCTAGAGTCTAGAGCCAACGAGTGTACCAGCCCCAATGCATCATCCCCTACTATTGGTCCGGGTTCCGAAAAGCCAGACTGTGAGGTTGGTAGAGTAGAAACATAGTTGCTTGCTAAGCCTTGCTTTTGCGGCCATCCACCAGCAGCAGGGCAGTCTCAAACAATCTCTTCCAAAGGCTTCAAATTGGCGCCAGGCTGCCAGCCAGTGGGGTCCAAAAAGCCAAGCCAGTGGGGTCCAAAACTCCAAACCTTTAATAGGACTCGGCTAGTTTTTCACTTAAGAATTGTTGGTTAAACCACCTGGACATACTACATGGGCACCTGGGCCGCGGGCCTGACACCTCAAATTCTGGAGGCGCGAAATGAAAAACGGAAAAAAAAAAAGGAAAAAAATAAAAGAATAAAAAGAAAGAAATGAAAACGGGGCCGCCGATCGAATTTGTCAAAGGAGGGCCCAGCATTTGACGTTTGGCCGAAATTGGGCCTTGTTTCGTTTTCTTGTGGGGACAAATTTCGGGCTGCAAGGCTGGGGCCCATGTACTAGCGCCGTTTAACATTTTTGTTTGCTACAGCGTCGCGCCGGCTCTAGCCTGAGGGTTAGGGTAATAGGGTAGAGGCCTGTTGGCCCCTGCTATCTGATATGAGTTAGGCCAATGATATAGGAAATGATAGGAAAAAGAAAGAGAACAAATGGTCTGTACAAAAGTAAGCAGCAGAAAACCGAAACCGTCCGTAGAAAGGCAAGAGAGCACGGAGTAGAGACTGTGTGTGCTAAATTGCTGTTCAGCTCTCCCACATTCTCATGAATCTCTACCCCGTTGAGCCCACTGGGAAAGCATTAAAGACACCTCATGGCTTTTTTCTTTTACGTGGCCCCACGGATCATATATTATAGCAAAAAATTAAAACTGATCAGGCTCATCATCATCTGAACCCATTAAAAAAAACAAAAAAAAAGACTTGATCTAACTTACATAGTACCCAAGATGGATGGCAGCAGATCGGATACGAGATTCGCCGCTCAAGATTTGTAGAAGCATTGCCCACATTTTCATATAATCTCTAAGTTAAACTTAAAGTCTCTTTCTTCATGAAGGGACGCTGGACCCGGTCTCGAGCAGGTGCATCTCCCCTGCAAGAGATGGAGTGATTGCACAAGGGAATATTAGGAGAGGGTGCTCTTATCACCTGTCTCTCTAAAAAGCCCTAGCAGTCTTCTTTTTGAAAAAAAAAGAAGAAAGAAGAAGAACAAAAAAGGTAACTTCAGTAGACAGTCACCAAAAGGAGTTATAAAACTTATAATTGCACTATGGGCTGCATTGGGGCAAGATACAGTTTGCAAGTATTGCAGTTGGGGCACCCTACCTGGGCAGAAAGCTGGGTTGTATACATTGCCTGAGGCCCTGAAGTGCAATTTGGAACTGTATCTTGGCCCATAGTGCAATTATAACTTATATTTGTGACTCAGGCGTAGTCCCCCCTCCCCCCCCCTCTCTCCCCCCTCGAGAAACAAAAAGAAAGAAAGGAAGCATTGCCCACTTTTTGGAAAAAGTAGATGCACCTCACAGTTGTTAAGCACATGAGCCTGCTGTGGCTTAGGATGAATTTACCACCATTTAGCTCTGCGGCCTGTGCGAGTTGGAGCCGGGCGCTCCAGGCGAACATCCAAAGCAGCCCCTAACTGCGAAAAAATATGCCCGGGGACGAGGATAGAAGGCATTTCACTGTGCTCTTCTTGGTGACCTCTCCCGCGCCCCGACCGCTTTGGGACTGGTGGAGGGGAGGATCAACTGCGAAAAAATATGCCCGGGGACGAGGATCGAAGGCATTCACCACTGTGCTCTTCTTGGCGACCTCTCCCACGCCCCGACCGCTTTGGGACTGTTGGAGGGGAGGATCGACGGATCGGTGCCTGTCCCGGGAGCCCATACAACTTGAGGATGGTCAGATCAGTTTGTTCTCATGGGGACAGCATCTCGGAAGCTACGTCAAGGGGTTCAGCTGCACTACGCAGAAGTCTTTTTCTTTTTTTCTTTTTTTCAGTCCAGGGTGTTGTAGAGGCCAGTCAGTGTGTGCATAGTGATCACCTGGAACTGTGAGCCGCTGGTGTCCTGGAATATGAGACCACCTCCCAACCCATCCTCTCGTCAATACTCCTAGCCCCCCCCCCCTATCCCACTATTCTACCTCAGTGTGGCCAGCACTCAGGACCATTGCCCTACCAACGGGCACTGCCAGGCAACTTGGACCGAACAGCAGTGATAGGCACCAGGGCTGATAGATTGTGCAGCCCTGGTGGAAGCGGAATCGGACGAACCTTGTCGAATGGGAACTTTGGACACCAGGCCCAGACAATGAACTACAGGCCCCATATATATATATATATAGCCACCAGACAGTTCTATCCGAATGTCAGTAGGAACTGCACCCAATGGCACCCTCAGGCTATCCAACCTACCTGAACCTACTGCAGGCACTAGACCCCACCAGTGACTTGCTCCCCAGCCTGTTTTTTTGTGTGTATATTCTGTGAATCTGTGTAGACAATATCATGTTTGGAAACTTGTGTATGTAACCTGTAGGCCATATATAACTCACAAGTTATGTGTGTATGCCCGAAAGCTATGTGTACTCTCTGAATCATGTGCGTGTATCGAGGACAGAAGGGGGCCAGCTGGACAAGGACCGGCCCCGTAACCTTGTGACATGTAATCCAAGACTCTACCGTATGAGCAACTACCGGAAATGGAATGAACGTGTGATATGCCAGACTGGGGAGATCATCAGAACACCCGAGGGCCGAGACCAACACCCCAAGCAAACCCTGTGAAACCCACAACCAACATACAACACCATGGACTGCCCTTGGGTGGTGCGCAGGCAGTGTCTGTAATAGTACCATGCGTCAGCCCAAAGGGGATGTGTGTCCAGCCGTGCGTCAATCTAATGCCCTGCCGGTGTCCATGCGCAAGGCTGGGGGGTTTTGAACCTGCAACCTTATACCACAATGCGCATTTCCAACCGGTGCTCTAACCACTGAGCTACATTAGAGACAATCCGAGGAGTTCTATAGCTGAGAAAGGTACTGGTGGGATAACTGCCAGTACCTTTCCCAGCTATCGGCCGCGGGCCCTGCGCGCCGAGTTTTGGCGGCGCATCTGACCGCAGCTGCAGACTGCAGGGCCCGCGCCGAGTTTTGGCGGCGCATCTGGCCACAGCTGCGGACGGAGTGCGGCCTCCTTGTTAACCCGTGCGCTTCGGCAAATTGCCTAGGAAAGGTACTGGCGGTTTAAGCAGGCAGCCTTCGCAGAATGGGAATCCGAAGTTAAAAAAGAAAGCCTATTATGCTAAATGGCTTAAAGCACCAGTACTTCTTAAAGTCCTGCCCGTAACAAGCCACAGTTTTAGCAAACATACGGGCCCCTACAGAAGCGCCCAAATTCATCCGACTAGAAATGTTTCTACTCTAATTTCCCCCCCCCGTCCTATAGCTGGCCCGAGTACTGGTGGTTTAAGCTATTTGCGAGTCACTTGGGGGCTTTCTCGGGTCTGGTGTATTTGGTTTCTTCTTTTTTTCCCCCCTTGTATTTTCTCGTACTACGTTCTTCTTAAGTTTTGTTTCGTAGTGCGATTAAGCGTCCTCCTCTCCTAACAAAGTCGGAATGCAGATAGAGTCTGTCAGTGACTGAGATAGTCATTCATGATATAGTTTCAGTCTTTCACATAGCTGCCTATAGCTGCAGATAGCTGCGGAAGGTATGTCCATACAGTTGTACTATTGTATGTAGTCGACCAGACTCGACCTTGTAGATAGTTCATAGTTCAATGATAGCTGTACATGGTTACAGACGGTTATAAACTTATAGTCAGTACGACTCAATAGCGGAAGGAGGAGGAACTGTTTTGACTGTTGCAGGATGAGACAGGGATGTAGGGATGATATGATGGGTTCCCCAACTTCCCCCCATACAGGCTGATAGGCAATCTCTGCTCTTTCAGAGTGAGTCTCTGCTGTGGTTGGGGTAAGCCTGGATCATTGAGAGCCTGGTCGTAGGCTTGTAGCCATAGGCCGCAGCTAATGATGTGAGGGAGGCTGGCCCTGTTTCCCAGCCACCATATAACTTGAATGCAATTCTTCCTTTTTCATATTAACCAAAAAAAAAGGGAGGGGAAAAAACGAAAGGCCGCAAAGAGGTATAATAGGGCCTGGCTTCAGCACTTCACATTGTCTACAAAGGTTCTACCAAAGGGACCCGTTGCTGCGTTGCAGGCAGAGAAGTTACGAGGGTTAGTTTTTTTTTTTTTTTTTTTTTTTTTTTTTTTTTTTTTTTAAATAAAGCCCATGGTGTTGTAGGGTTACGGTTCTATTGAGAGTGCACGAAAGTGGAAAATTATAAGAAGAGGAGAAAGAAAGTTAAGGACTTCATGGTGACAATGGTGAGACCTCACCTAACCTATTTTCCAGAAATCAGGACAGAAAGTGTTTGGTGAGGTGGAGTGCTAAGCGCCTTTTTTTTTTTTTAAAGCTGGCCTCACCAAACAAATAATTTTGTTCTCATGGTACAAGACACCAAATGTGCAAATTGAAGAATTTATCTCTCTCCACCTTGAAGGGTGACACGGTGACAGGTGCACCCCCCATAAATTTGGCCTTGGGGTATCCCTGGGCGCAGTCACGAAAACAGTTTGAAAACGCACTTCATGCAATCCCACGAACACAACACCCTCCCAACGTGACCCCGCCCCCCCACCCCTCCCCCCCATGGGACCCGAAATTTAGGTTATATACATTCAATTTCCCCATTAACTGCCCTTTTGCCTCAACTCAAGACTCAAGTGCCTTTTCAAACTCAAACCCTGACTGCACCGTAGTTCAAGTTCTCTCTTTTGCTATTTAAATTTACCTTTCGTGGCGAGGCCCATAGTCACACTGTGTGTTTGCGGCAGTTTGCCCTTCAAACCACCAGTACGTATCCCAATTAAAGAAGAATAAAATATGCGGCGTTCATGCAGTACAACTTACAGGGCTCAGCCTCTGGAGTCTGGAGCACATTGAATGACTGGAAGCAAGAGCCAGAAGGAGGCCCATGCCTGTTCCTCCTTTCTTTTTTGGTGCGCAGGGCGTTGGCGTTCCAGCCTGGACCAAAGTGCCTGTGAAGTAGTAGAAGTACTGGTAGTTTATGTTCTTTAGGGCCTTAACTCATATTTTGGTGTGCCTGGGATGGGAAGTACTGGTGGTTTAAGTTCTTTTAGAGCCTTAACTCATATTTTGGCGAGGTAAGGGCTGCCGCCGCCGCCACCACCTCTCACCCATGGCAACTCAGCAACTGTTCCCGTCAGAAAGTCCACTTCAAAATGATGGTGAAGGGCCTTTCTACACCACTGTCGAAGAAAGCAACACGATTTTAGATAGTTTCTCTTGGCCACACAGGCTGTCCATTGTCCAAATTGGAGACGGGAGGAAAATTCGCCGCAAGCTTGTCAGAGAATGCTTCTTGACAGGAACACCTCCACAGGCTGTCGAGCGTTGTTGAATCCCCCCCCCACCCAGCCTGCTCTACTCCAATGCAATGCTTCTTTCTGCAGTCTGCGGCTGCGGCATCATCGACTTCTCTTCGAAATTTGGTTCGAAATTTGGTGAGTGGGCGTGCGGTCGGGATGGACTAAATTAAATGCTTGTCGTACCCTCCTCAGGCACATTCTTATTTTTCCATATTGCATTCATTCACAACTGCGTCCACTCTAGTACAGTGCTGTGTGGCTAAATGGGGGGCAAACTGTCGAAGGGAGGCTGTCGAATTTATGCTCAGACGCGCTCATCTTTTTTCCATCTTGCAGTCATTCACAAGCACATCCACTCTACAGTGCTCTGTGGCTAAATGGGGGCCAAACTGTGGAAGGGAGGCGGCCAAATTTATGCTCAGGCGTGTTCTTCTTTTTTCCATCTTGCATTCATTCACAAGTACGTCCACTCTACAAAGCTGTGGGGCTAAATGGGGGGCAAATTGTCGAAGGGAGGCTGTCGAATTTATTCTGAAAGCCGTCAAATTTTTTCGCCTTTGGACAATCACTGTGGTGTGGCGAGGCCCGAATGCCTTGTTGCAAGTTGTTGGCCATGGCTCATTCACCAAGGGCCTGGCCACACAACTCTCCAAATGTGAAAAGGACAAGAATGAGGTGGGTGCATCTGGCCATGTTCTAGCAGGAAGTTCATTCTCAGTTTTGCACATTTCGTGAGTGGTGTGGGGATGGCCCAAAACTTCCACCTCAGGAGGGGAGTCTGGTGTGGGGATCCCAAAAGACTGCCACCTTAGGAGGGGAGTTTGCCCGTTTGGTGAGTGATCTGGGCGACTCACCCAAAATGTGGAGGCTATGGGCTACTCAGCAAATGCACAAAAGTCTGAACAATTACGGCCGTGCATCTTTCCATGTCCTCGCGCAAGATTCATTTTCGCACCTTTGGTAAGCGGAGCCGTGGGTCCTTAGACTCCCTAGTAGGTCTCTAAGAGGCTTGGATAGATTGTTTGTTTTCTTCTGTAGAGTCCCCGACTCCCCAGCGGCCCGTCTGGACACGAGACAGTGCCTTCTTCCATTGCTTCCGAAGCTTCCTGAGATGGTGCTGCCGCCGGCCAGTCCTCCATTTGGTGAAGTTCGAGGCCTTTCCTCTTTGTCGAGAACTCACCACCTAAGGGCGTACCCACACAGCGGTGGCAGTCCAGCAAAATCTGCTGAATTTTCTTTCCCATGTTTGCTGAAATCATCCCCCGCCTGGTCACACATGGGTTGGAAATCACAAAGGACACGAGTGCGACTCTCTGGCAATTGCAAAATTGGTGCCTCGCTTGGTCACAAAGCGAGGATTTTTTTTTTTTTTACGAATTCCCAAAAGGCAAAAGAGAATTTGCCACTACCTCTCGAGGTCGAGGTGGTAGCAAAATGCCCATCCCCGCRGCCCCCCAGGTCGCTGACAAATGCTACCCCGTTTGCAATTTTGGTAGTTGGAAAACCCTAGTGAGGCTAGTGTGACTCTGACAGCATAGCAGATTTTGCGATTTAGCAAAAAAAAACGCAAGTGTGAGTATGCCGTAAGTGTATAGACTGTCTCTTATACACATCTAGATGTGTATAAGAGACAGGTGCAATATAGTAGGGGGTAATAGAGAGCACAGTCACGAGGGGATAATACTCTCACAATAGGGACAGGTCACAGTTGTCAAGTAACTCCAGAATGAGTCCAAAGAGAGAGCACAGTCACAGAGAGGAAGGCACGAGGAGGGGGTAATAGAGAGAAAAACAGCGGTACAAAAGCATGGGGAGCCGGAAATAGAGGCTCTTCCATACAACAGCATGGGGAGCAGGAAATGGGGACTTCCTACCTTGCCCGCGCGAGGGCAAACGTCGGTCGTGTTCATCTTTTGCGGGTGCAATCTTCCAACTTCCAAGTCATCCTTTTTTTTTTTTTTTTTTTTACTATTATTATTATTATTATTATTATTATTATTATTATTAATTCGTTGCTGGTTCCAACTATAACGAGGTGATAAGTCAGTCACTCTTTGTGGGTGCAAAGCTTGTCTGGCATTGCCGTTGGAGTGTGTGCTTGCAGGCTTGTGCGGCACGGCAAGTCGCGCAGCAGACGCCTTCCACGTGGAGGTTTGTGTATTGTATACTTCTTATGAGCAGGTGGGTGCTCTCTGCTAGAAGCTATATGGAGCCTATTGTCTGACACCCTATTTTTTCAAGCTAGCTAAAGTTTGATATTTTCGGGGGGGGGGGGGGCTTCTTTTTTTTAAATTAATTAATTAATTAATTTGACGGTGGTGGGTTTGTTTCTGCAAAATATTTGTAGATGAGTGTTAACTAGGTTTGGCGCTGGAACGTCTATAAGAGAGTGAAGACTCCACTCCGGCAACGGCGGCAAGGATGGGAGATGTATTTGGTTGTGAAGGGGGGAAGTATTCAGTTGATTTGAGAAATATTGTGTTCACCTGGTCGTGGCGCAGGAGGGAAGATGCAGTCAATTGAGAGCTGGTGATTTATTTGTTCAATGTGAGAAATCATACAAATACAACAAAAAAAAATCATTAAAAAACAATGGTCATGGTATTGCAGGAAGTGGCTGCCACGACGAGCAATCTAGCCGCTATCTGTCAAATAGATCATCTTTTTCAAGATTCTCTTTTATCCTGGTCATCTGAGGATGACGAAAGATGAAGCTAATAAAGAAGGAAAAAAAGAAAGGTGAAGCTGCTTTTGACAGGGAGGTAGATTCCCCCTGCTTGTGGTTGTTGGGTGGTTGGATCGATGGTGCATGTGGCCGTTACTTTGAGAAAGATTCTTCCATTTCGAAAAATTTATCGACGTTGGTCCTGGTAGGGCAGAAAGGGATAATCTGTTTGATTTTTCTGTACGTCACAGTAGGTGGTTTGGACTTTTCTAGCTTTATTCAGGGCCCCAATAGGAATCTTTTTTTTTTTTTTTTTTTTTTTCTCTCGTTTTTTGGGAAAAAGAGAGGATTCCGTTACAAATAACATGAATGAGGCCCAATAGGCATTTTATTATTTTAGTAAATCTCTTCTTATCTTTTTATTCAGCGGCAATTCAGCTCTCACCCTGTTTCCTGCTTGTATGAAGTGGAATTAACGGCTGGTGTAAAAAAAAACAAGAAAAAAAAAAGGAAAGAAAGAATTAACGGCTGGTCATGTGACCCGTTCTTGGGCCGCAATGATTAGAAACTTCAGGTGCTGACCCTCAAAGATCGTGGGAATGGAGGAGATAAGTGAACTGCCAACTCTCTTTTGTCAGCGTTCTCGAGGCTCTCAGAGATAGATAGATAGATAGATATACAGACACACACACACACACACACACACAGAGAGAGAGAGAGAGAGAGAGAGAGAGAGAGAGAGAGAGAGAGAGAGAGNAGAGAGAGAGAGAGAGAGAGAGAGAGAGAGAGAGAGAGAGAGAGAGAGAGAGCAGGGGAGTAGGAGCACAATCATTTTTTAAAGAAAAAATTGCATGGGTATCTGGCTAACCACGCTGGCAAATTGGCAATAGTAACGGATCCATCGTGTACGACGGCATTTCACTGGCAGTAAAGACGAGGCCTGTGGCCATCCCTGTCGACTGCGAAGATGGTGTATCTCTGACTCCCGAACTAAAGGTCTCTCCTTTCAGTACAGAGAGGATGATCTTTTTGATATAAAGCGGAATTGAAACCTCTTTTCGCGAGAGACAAGGGGTGCCACAGAACCGACCAGCCGTCACCACTGACCAGGAGCCGGATGCTGGGGAACCAACCGCCTGTACGATGGGTGTACTCACAGTGGGACTGTCCGAACTGTATATGGCCGTTCCTGCCGCCAGATTCCGTCGATTAAACTTCGCTGCGAGTAAGGCTTTAGGACTACGGCACGTGGATTGTGTACCCCCAAACTCGCACTCCGTCCCTGTCGCCCCACCACCTGGAATCATGCCTCGAGCAACTCTCTCTCTCTCTCTCTCTCTCTCTCTCTCTCTCTGTGTGTGTGTGTGTGTGTGGGTGGGTGGGTGCTTGTAATTAGACTGTTTATATACGATGAATCCCGTGAGAGAAAGGGGTGGAGAAAATCACACAAGTGACAAGACGACAGGGGAGGGGGCATGTTAGACTCTTGTCGTGAGAAGGATGACGTTTACAAACGAGAACAGAATGAAGTTAAAGGGACATTCGATGAGCCACAGACCGGGAGTGGGCGGAATCCTGGTCCTTATGGTTCGGGCGACAGAAGCCTTCTGACAACAACTGCACAGCTGGAAGGATGTAGGGACTCTTTCCAGGTTTACGCCTGCAGTACCTTCTTTTTATCTTTCGTTTCTGTGGTTAAATTTCTGAATTTGTGATCCCTTGTTTCTGATCTCAGTTTTGCCCTGTGTGGGATCTGCTTCCCCCTCTTCAGCGCCTCCCCCCTGAGCCCCTCCACTTCCCCCCCCGTCTCTTATACACATCTAGATGTGTATAAGAGACAGCCCTAGTGAGGCTAGTGTGACTCTGACAGCATAG
>BFEA01000017.1:1424883-1435381 GCA_003427395.1 Chara braunii | reverse complement strand
CCTCCTCAAGTGGTGTCCCACACTTAAAAACAAAAAAAGACTCGTTCCCCGTTCCCCCCCCCCCAAATGGAGACCCCTGCAATCTAGCAGACGGAGGAAGAGGCCAAACGGCATGATCCTAGAGCCAGACAAAGGGGGGGGGGGGGGGGGGGGGGGGGGGGCGGGAATGCGAGCGGAAGCGGCGGAAGACGATTTTCAAAACAGAGGTTGAAGTGTACTCTACGAATTTCAAAACATAGGTTTTTTTTAAATATATATATTTTTATATTTAATTATATATATATATATTATATATTTTTTTATTTTTTTTATATTAAAAACATAGGTTGAGGTATGCTCTAGAAGTGTTATTTTTGTCTTTCTCATTAAATGAGGCTCAAGTGCATGCTGGCGTGGGAAGGGAATATTTAGTGACGGAGGGAAAGAAGGGAGGGGGTTAAGAGGGTAGGAGGTGGTGAGGAGAGGATCCAAGGAGGCAGAAACTCAAATTTGCGTAGTAAGTATTAAAGGAAGCTGCAACCTTATATGAAGATCTTCTCTCGATGTATCTGACCGTAAGTACAGCCTATACTGAACGTATCCGGACGCAATTACGTCTAGAGGTCCATTAAGAAAGTCCTACAGGCTACAGTGCGTGTGCACCCCCTTAACAGTTGTTAAAACACGCCCATGTTTCCCAGTTGATAAATACAGATCTGAGTTTTTTTTTTTCTTTTCTTTTTTGAAATAAAAAGAAAGGCGAAGGCTTTGACGAATCCTTTTTCAAGCTGACCTTCCCAAAGTGATGTAGCGTTCTTCTCTTTTTTTTTTTTTTTTTGCGGGTGTAGATGATTCAGTCTTACTTCTTTTTTTGAGGGGGGGTGTACCCTTCTGTTCTTTTTTTATTTTCTTCTCTTTTTCTTAGTTAAAAATGACCCAGTGCCCAAGGGCCAAGGCAAAACACAACAATCTCGTAAAAAGAAAAAAAAGAACCCAGAAGGTCTCAATTCTTCAAACTTTTTTTTTTTTTTTTCCAACCTCAGGAATAAGGATGAGTCCCGTTCCTGATTTATTTAAAAAAAAAAAAAAAAAAAAAAAAAACCTTCTCACCAAAAAGTCCTCAGAGAGAACAAAACTGAAAATTTTTCTGCTTTTTTGTCTTCTTCTTTTTCTTCTTCTTCTTCTTCTTCTTCTTATTCTTATTCTTATTCTTATTCTTATTCTTATTATAATTATTAAATAATATTAATATTATTATTATAATTATTATTAATTTTACTATTTTGATGAAGGGTTAAGCCCCTTACCTTATTGTAGCCATCTGATTCCAATCTTCAGAATTGGATCTCATGATCTGTTAATGAACGTTTTCATATGTGTGCCATTCCGCCACAAATCTCAGTTAAAGGTGATCCATTGCTAGAGTAAAGCCAGTTCCCAATCAGAATCATGACTCCATACTTTGTTATTCCATTAAAAAAAATAAAAAATAAAATAAAATAATCCATCCGTAGAAAAATCTGATCTGACAGGATTCTTATCAGATTGGGAAATCTGATACTAATGTAAGAGTTTTTTTTTTTTTTTTTTTTTCGGGGACCTCGGATACAGTAACAATACCAGGAATAATGATATAAACATATTATCATAATATAAAATAATAACATGTAATATAATAATAATTATGATATAGTAATAAATAATATAATCTCACCCCCCATGGACTAGGTACCACAGACTCCCAATCGCACACGATCAGTGGAAATTGGGCCTTGTTGCATGAAAGCACATTGTCCGTAGTGCCGATACATTTACAGTATTTGCGCACTGCCGGGCAGTGTGAGTCCAAATCTGTGTATCCAGTCCATGCTACAGTCCAGACACATTTGCAATGTGCTTGTCGGGGAGTTAGGGCGTCGTTAGACACTCCTCGGGGACCTGATTGGACTGATTCGAAGGATTTTCGTCATCTTTCCACCTGTCCTCGGAGCCAATTTTCGAAAAGAAAACATGAAAACACTCCGAGGAAAAATCCTTGGGCTCCGAGGATTTCCCACGCAAATCTTCCTCGCCTACAAGGGACCTCGCGAGGTGAGGTCCTTTGGAGCCCGACGATCCGCGATTCAAGATCTGCGATTCACGGGGTCTTGGCTAGAAGGAAAATTGGAGGCCGAAGGTGCTCCAGTCGTGGTCCAGGGGCCGGGCGACGGACATTGTCGTCCTTCAACGTCATGGACGCCCTCCAATGGCCTCGTACATTTACCGTTGGCGTTGGATGGCAGCAGGGCGCGTCATCATTTCCAGCCGCTTCGTTCGGGGTCCGTGGCGTTCCGGTGGGGTCTCCAATGGTCGTTCATTTTGAATTTCTGGTCGTGGTGGCGGGCGCTATGTGGACGACAGTGCATACTCTTGGAATGTTTCGGACTGTCATGCATCGTCACTGTGTGCACATTCCAGAAGATCTGTGCCCACGCTATCCTCTCTCTTGTGTCATTCATGGCTGACCTGCACTGCAGGCTGCCGTTGCTGCTGCTCATCGCCGTGCTGCTTCTCTAAGGGTCGTTGTGTTCCACTTGTGTTTCCTGGGGCGACTTCCTGAGAGGAACTAGACGAGGCAGTCGGCGAAGAAGGGGATCAGGATGGACAAACGGCTGAGGAACAGTACACCGCCTGCACGGGTGGGGGGGTCATCACGTCACCGAAGTGTTCCCGTGGAAGCACGCAGGCGGCCGTCGCATCAGCACACACCCGCAGATCTTTGCATGTCCCGCCCGTTCTCCGTTTCGTCCACCATCTTGGCGTCACTCGAGGGAGCACACCGGAGCCCAGTGCAGCGCACAGTGGAACGACAGCCTCCGAAGTTGTCACACAGTCTGGGGCGCCGACCACTCTTTGTATCAGCATCCTTTGTCTGCGCCTCGATAGCTTCCCCTTCATGTGGCTGGACGCTCTGTCTACCTGACAACGGCCAATGACAGCCAGCGCTGCAGCCACCACCGCCGACTTCTCAATGGATGTCAACACCAACGCCCATTTCCCCCCCCACCCTCCATTGCCTACGGACTTCGAAAAGACGTGGGCACCCGCAAGCCTGCCTCATTCCTCGTGTACGTGCATCCCCGGCGTCCACATCCACGCGCCACATCAGCTGCACTTTACGCATCCTCAGGGCGACCCGAATGGATGATGGCACAACAGAGTTCTTCGCCCAGTGAAGCTCGCACTCCAAGCTGCCGATGTCACTGAAGGAGCCGACCTGGTGACGGACCTCTTCGCCGATCACACCTTCCAGGCTTCCACCACACACTACGCATCGTCGTCATCACTCAACGGGGCGAGAAGGAGACGGCGTGAAATGGATGGCGAGGAAAACATCATATCCACTGCCTAGCCGCCGCGATGTGAATGCCTGTGTGCCGCCTAGCCGTCGTCTCTCGCCAGAAACTCGAATTTCACATTTTGGACGGGGACATTCCCACTTCTTTTTTTTTTTTTTTTTTTTGCGCCCCCCCACGTATTCACGCCCGCCGCCTGTGGACTAACATGACTCTTCAGCGGACATCCCAAACCGCACCGCGAACACACCTCCCATGGCCGAGTATAATCGTATAAAATTGGCCGCGTGAAGTCCCCGATGATTCGTCCCAGGAGCCATTCCCCGACGATAGGTGGAATGCCGCCGCCAAAATTCCAAAATTTCCCAGAGATAACTTCCCCGTGGATTCATCCTCGCTGAGGAGTGTCTCGCTAGGCCCTTAGGCCCACTGGCCATCTATGAATTCTTTTCTTTGCTTTTTCTTTTTTCTTTTTCCTTTTCCGCCCGGTTCCTTTCCTCCACCATAGCTGGCAGCTGTACCTGGAGCTGTTAGCTTTCCTATATTTTAACTGAGGACAGACTTTCCTGGATGTATCTGAACGCAGGATGGACCATATTCGGTCGAAGAAGTGACGTCCTGTATGTGAGTATGTACTAACTGGTACAAATCCGCATCCAACTGGGTTGATGATCTAGGGGTCCAGCTGATATTCTGTTCAATTAGATTATGTCAGGGAATCGGAGGAGAATAATTTTTTTTTTTGCCCCCAAATTTTTTTGGTTGCTTCCTTTTTCTTTCCTCTCTTTTTTTTTGTGTGCTTTATAAAGGGCCACAGCCTTGTAATGAGATATCATCATTGAACTGAGTGGCCCCAAGGCCGTGGTCCCACTAACAAAGGGGATACTAGGATAGAAATCCTGAATCTTGCTATGTTTTATGCAGAGATACAGAAAAGAAGTTCGATCTGGATTTCCTGCTCCTATCCTCAAACAGATCCAGATTCAGGCATTCAATCCGATGCTCTTTGCTAATGGGACCACAGCCCAGGGAATTCAGAAATGTTTTTGTCGTTCATCATGTGGATTCGAACTTGGGTCTGTATTTCAAAAACAGTTCATGGGTGTACCAACTGAGGTAGGCTCGTTGGTATTTTTCCTCTCTTTTTCTTAGCAAGGTTTGGCCTTCTTTTTTTTTTTTTTTTTTTTTTTTTTTTTAACGGAGGGGCAACCTTCCCGGTATGATCCGGGCACTCCTGCCCGGTTCACTCCGGCCCGGTTCATACCGCAGTGGCCATTGTATTATAAAGGCTGGAAACCGGGTCCCGCGTCCCTCTCATGAGAAACAAGGTTTATGTAAAAAAAAAAAAGAAAAAAAGAAACAAGGTTTGTGACCAAGAAGACCGACTGTGATTTATTTTTCCCTTTTACACTTTGAATTTTTTCTTTTTCCTTTTTTTCCCCACCTTTTTGTAATTATTCTTTCGCATTTGGTTCCATTAAAAAAAAAGGAGTATCTTAGCTCATGAGCAGCTCCCGCACAGTGCCACGTGGGTACCAGTCAGGGACATGGGGGAGGAATGGGGGCTTGTGGAGGGAACGCGGGGCCCGGGGTGGAGGGGTGGGGTGGGAGAGGGGGAATGACAGGGCAAAATAACCATCCTGGGATGAGGTCCCACTTGCAAAGAGGATTGAATCAAGGGCCTGAATCTGGATTCATTTTAGGGTTAATTTCAAAAATATTGCTGTTTCGAAGTTTGGCAGCAAAACTGTCGTCCTGTCGAAGTTTCCTTCGCAAAAATAGAGGTTTCGTTGCAGCTTTATCCGGTTCCCGTAGTTTGCTAGCAAAAATAAAAATACCGCGTTTTGCCAAGTTCCACAGCAAAGGACCCCTAGGCCCCTGGCCTCAGGGACTCAGGAGCTCAGCGTTCTGGCCTCAGGCACTCAGCTTTTCTCTTTTTTTTTTCTTTTTTTTTTTTCCCGTGTGGCCGAGGCATCTCCCCCGTGGTCTCAGCCGTGGCCACGCCGAGATGCCTCGGCCACGTTTCTTGTTTTTTTGTTTTTTTTTTTCGTGGCCGTGGCCGAGGCAGCTCGGCCGTGGGCATGGCCAGATGCGTAGGCCATGCCCGGGGAAAAAAAAAGAAAAAAAAGCGCTGAGTGCCTGAGGCCAGAGGCCTGGGGGTCCTTGGCTGTGAAACTGGGCAAAACACGGTATTTTTGCTGGAAAACTATGGGAACGCGATAAAGCTGCAACGAAACCTCTATTTTTGCAAAGGAAACTTCGAACGGACGACATTTTTTGCTGCCAAAGCTCGAAACAGCAATATTTTTGCTATTAACCCTTCATTTTATGCATACATTCACAAAGAAGATCCTTCCTGATTTTCTGCGCCTACCCCCAGATTCAGGTGCTGAATCCAATCCTCTTTGCTAGTGGGACCCTGACCCTGGTCTCCAGATATTCAGGAATCTAGGATCATTCTCAAAACAAAACAAAACAAAAAACACCCAAAAAACTGCAGATCATGAGATCGAATCTTCACCCAGGCTAGAGGCTCTCCTCTCCATTCTTATCCAGCTTTATAAAAAAAAAAAAAAAAAAAAAACAACCCGAATAATTGAGGATTGGGTGGCAACTTTGAGCCTTTGCTCCCAGAGAAGCTTGCAGAAGCAGAAGAAGAAGAAGAAGAAGAAGAAGAATCTAAAAATCGAAGAAGAAGAAGAAGAAGAAGAAGAAGAAGAAGAAGAAGAAGAAATGAAATGGAAGAAGAAGAAGAAGAAGAARAARAARAARAARAAAAARAAGAAGAGAGGGAGAGAACGAGAAAAAARAMAARAAAAAGAGTTTAAAAAAGGACAACGAGGCAAAAAAACAGGGGSGGAAAAAAAAAAAAAAAAAAAAAAAAAACGCAAATATGCAAWGGGWKTKYWTKKYTWTKTTTTWYTKTYTYTTTKTYKGTTGGTGCGTATGTYTTTCTTTCGTTTTTCTTTTTCTTCTTTCTTATTATCTGTTAGTGCGTATGTGTGTCAGTCTGTCAGACTCTGAATCAAAAAAGAAAAAAAAGAGTCAGACTTGTCGTACTGTCTATCGTCAGAAAGATGTTTTTAAATTCTGGCCTGGGACTGCAGTGGGCTATCCTCAATCAGGATCTTCCTGACACACCTCTTCCTCATCCAACTCGAAAAAAAAAAACGCAAGAAAATCATTGAGGGCCAGGCCCATGAGGCTGAATGGTAAGCCCCTCCAACTGGGAAAAAAAAAAAGGAAACAAAAAAAAACAAAAAAAAAAATCATCCATCTCCAGTGCTGGGTGATAAACAAACCAGAGTAATTAAAAAACAACAACAACAACAATTTTGAACCTGAGTAACTCTGAGTTTGATTCCACCCCCTCCCCCCCCCCCCCCCCCCCCCCCCCACAAAAAAAAAAAAAAAAAAAAACCCTGAGCTTGACCCACGCCTCCTCAGGCCTTGCTCGCGGCCGATGTGTGGCAAAGGTAGTGGTCCTGAAAAAAATAAATAAAAATGGATTCGAACTTGCAAGCTGGTTTCTAACTTTCTAGTGACAGTTATGTGTAAACCATTCAGGTGCATGGGTGGGTCCTGTCCTCTCATTTTTCACTTCTCCCTCCTTTCTTTTCTTGCATTCTACCCCTCGCTGACTCACTGGTATCCCTCTCCCCCCCTCTCCTCCAAATGCTACCCTCCCCAAAACAACTGACCACTCAACCATTTGATTGGTGCCCCAGAGCTCCACCCACAACTGACTCCACCCACAACTAACTCCACCCACAACTACCCCCCAACACAGAATCCCTTCTTTTTTTTCTTTCATTCTACCCCCCACTGACTCACTAGTACCCCTCTCCCCCCCCCCCCCCCCCCCCCCCCCCCCCCCCCCCCCCCCCACCCCCCCCCCCTTTTTTTCCCCCCACCCCCCCCCCCCCCTCCCCCCCCCCCCCCCCCCCCCCCCCTCCTCCTCCCCCTCCTCCCCCTCCTCCTCCAAATGCTACCCTCCAAACAAACTGACTGACCACTCAACCTTTTTTTTTTCTTTTTTTTTTTGAAATCCCTCGTAGTGCTAGTGCTGCTGGTAAAAGCAGACACCGCTAGCATCAGGGGACATGCTCTATCTATTGGTGGGGAGCATCACTGACCACTCAACCATTCGATTGGTGCCCCAGAGCTCCACTCACAACTAACTCCACCCCCAACCAATCCCCAACACAGAATCCCTTCTTTCTTTTCTTTCATTCTATCCCCCACTGACTCACTACCCCTCTCCCCTCCTCCCCCCCCCCCCCCCCCTCCCTCTCCTCCAAATGCTATGCCCCACGGAAAGACATTCCCAAGGTACATACAGTGTCCTACACGCTCAACTGCTCACAAACAAAAGATTTTCCTCGCTGCATCTGACCTTTTTTTTTTTTTTTGTTTGTTTGTTTGTTTGTTTGTTTTTGTTTTCTCACTTAAACCTCCAATTCACTTGAGTCTACCCAGTTGGTTAAGCTACCCAGTAGGCTTGCAAGCCTGCACCTGTGCCTTTCCAAGATGGCCTGCCGCTTTTGCTACCGGCACAGGACCGAATCTAAATGCTCTTACGGCCTATAGGGCCTCGCTGCACTACTCTTGAAATGCACAAAAGACAAAAATCATGTCGCTGTATCTTTCCATGTTCTAGCGGCAGATTCACTCTCGTTTTGCACCTTTCAAGAGTAGTGCAGCGAGGCCCATAGCCTAACTTAAAGGGGTAAGAGCACTATTTACTAGGCTCATCTGAACTGGCCGCTTAAGACTTAAACCAGTACCGTTACCGCTTGGGACCGGGGACGCGGCGGTTAACAAGGAGGGCCGATTTGGCCTCCGGCGCCGACCTCATCCATAGGCTTGGCATGCAGCGCCGTGGCTGGTATATGAGAAAGGTACTGGCAGCTTAAGTCCACAGAAAAGTTGAAGTGACTGATTCAGACTGAATACTCTTTCATCCAATGGCTCAATGCATGGGCTTGGTGATTCCAGGCCGTCCTCGTGGCAAGGTTATTTGGGTCAGCATTGTTGCTTGAACCAGCCCGGGTCACTGAGGATCTTGTGGAGCGGTCAAAGGAGGGCCTGGAGGGGGCTGAGGGGCTTCCTGTCCAGAGCCGTACCATGGTAAGTTCATCACACCCAGGCTTGAATCAGACCGGTGGTACGATTACTTTGGATAGAAGGCGTGAACGCTTTCTCTAGAGGGCCCATCTCTAGATGTTCGGGGGAAGACGGTACCTTTCCCTTATTTCTGACATTATTGTGCCTCGATACTTTTCCCTTATTTCTGACATTATTGTGCCTCGGTCCACTTGTGTAGCGGTACCCCTACGGCCAGGCAGTGAGACCGGACCAGTTTCCCCGTACCTGGACCTAGGCCGGTATATCACTTCGGCCTAGGCCCAGGACTGAGGCAGTTGGATTCATTCATTCAGTTGGCCAGGACTGAGGCAGTTGGATTCATTCATTCAGTTGTTCGTTCGTTCAATCTGCCCGACTGGACCTTCACTCAGCTGCTGCTTCTGTGTGTGTCCATCTCCTCTCTCTCTCTCTCTCTCTCTCTCTCTCTCTCTCTCTCTCTCTCTCTCTCTCTCTCTCTCTCTCTCTCTCTCTCTCACCATCTCTGCACGTGTCTTCTGCAACTTGACTCCACTACTCACCAATTTGAAACATAAAGATTGGGCCTCGCTGCACTACAGTATCTCTCGAAATGTGCAAAACGAGAGTGAATCTTCCGCTAGAATATGGAAAGATACAGGGCCATGTTTTTTGTCTTTTGTGCATGTCGAGAGAAGTGCAGCGAGGCCCATTCTGCCGAATGAGAATGAATCTTCGGCTAGAACATGGGATTCTTTTTTTTGTTTTTTTTTTGGTGCATATTTTGAGAAGTTGAATGAATGAGACCTATTTTGAAGGGATCGGTGCATTTCTGACGGCACGACGGTTTTCGTAACTTTTTACCTAATTGCAGGTCTTCGGGCCTTGCTCCCCTACTCTCGAAATGCGCAAAATGAGAATGAATCTTCCGCAAGAACTTGGAACGATACGCGTCTATGTTTCTGGTCTTTTGTGCACGTCGTCGAGTGTAGTCCAGACTCGAGCGAGGGCTTTAGAGATTTTTTTTTTTTTTTTTTTTTTTTTTTTGTTCTTTAGAGAAATTTGGGGTGTTACTGTGTTACATACAAGTTGATACAACGCTGTCAGTCCAAGTGCTCAAACATAAGTGTTTTTTCTTTTTCTTTTTCTTTCTTTCTTTCTTTTTTTTTTTTTTTTTTGTCATGCTAATCTTCTCTGTATCGTTCCAATTTTAACGGATGTCCCGAAGGACCAAACATAAGTGTTCGGACACCAGCATGCAGTATACGTAACGTTAGCACACCACAGTGACCGCACATGAAGGAGCCGAGAAAGAGAGAACCGAGCGCAGCTGCGCAGGTACTGCGTTAAACTAATCATGAAGACAAAGTCCACGGACTCCACGAATGTCAGGGGAAAAGACCCAACATGGCGATACCGTGGTTCTGGCGGTCTGCTGACTCTCCTTTCCGCCGTCACCAGGGGCAAGGTCCCACTTGCACGGATTACGAGATTCTAACCGTTGATCTGTGCTATCTACGGTCAATATCTCTTACTTGGTGTAAGTGGGACCTGGCCCCAGGGGTCATGGAAGGAGCTCTGGATTGGAGACCCGTATACTCTGAGAATACATCGTATCCAGTCGTCATTGCACTCGCCAGAAGAAGTTGAGCTCAGTATGTATTGATCAGGTTCATTCGCTCAAGCTCTCAGTTCCTTTCTTTTTTTCTTTTTTTTTCTTTTTTTTTCTTTTTTTTTCTTTTTTTTTCTTTTTTTTTTCTTTTTTTTTTCTTTTCCCAATGGTTTCAATTCCTTCCTTATTATTTTTTCAAAATTGGTACTCTTTCGAATCCTTTCAGCCATCTGCCATTTGCCCAGACAGAGATCCGAATGAAAATCGTCCGGGTCACGGATGGGTGAGGACCCACTTATAAAAGGGCATACCCACTCTAGCCTAAGGACTTGTTTCTGGACGTAGCTGCCGCCAGATGCATCCAGGTCCGGAGCTAGATGAGGTCAGATACATTTACGATCATTATGTCAACTCATTGTGAGTACTCCCACGAACAGATCATTTCTTTGTTACTGACCCTACATCTCAC
>BFEA01000017.1:1314826-1325601 GCA_003427395.1 Chara braunii | reverse complement strand
ACAGACCAACCAATGACTCACGCCCTCCACTCTCCCACCACAGACCCTAGCTGTATATTTAATGCGGGGTACTTGGTCATCGAGACGCCTATCATTAGTACCAGCTGATCATGTGACCTTCACCCAGTCCTTATGTCAGTGTGTATGTACTGTATGGTTATATGCTGCTCCCCACCATGGAGCATCTGCGAAGTAAGTACTGAGTACTGGTGAGAGGTGCTCCTACCACCTCCACTAGTACGTGTATATGTGATTGTGTACCTTGAGTATGTGTGTATATATATGTATGTGTATGGATTGTGCCATCTGGGGTACTATCTCGTGTGTGTGTGTGTGTATGTGGTAGAGACAGGTCTATCTGGACAGGACCCCCCCAAAGTCCGGAACCGGACTCGAACCTGTGACCTACAGCATGAAACTGGAGGGTTCTACCACCTATATTACCGTAGGAAGTGGATATAATGTGTGCAATGTCTGGACTGGGGGAGATCATCAGAGGGACCAAAGCCAACAACAACCAGCAACCAACGTGAAGGCCAGAACAGCATACAACACCCGTGGACTTAACCCCTGGGTGGTGCGCAGGCAGTGTCTGTAATAGTACCATGCGTCAGCCCAGGGGTGTGTGTCCAGCCGTGCGTCAATCTAACGCCCTGCCGGTGGCCATGCGCGAGGCTGTAGAGTTTTGAACCCACAACCTCATACCACAATGCGCATTTCCAACCGGTGCTCTAACCACTGAGCTACATCAACTGGACACTGTAACCTTTTTTTACTAGCTTCATGGTACATTTGGAGAGTTGCCTTTTCGCCTACTGAAAGTCAGGGATGCTGAACCCGGTTTTCAGCAATGGGTTACTCCGGGTTGAATTGTGAGGTCCCCGGCCTCCCATGGTTATTACTCTTGAATGCAATGTTTCAACTTTCCAAAAAAAAAAAAATCTAATCTGGCGTTTGTGGACAAGTGCAAAAATCGAGATTGAACTCCTTTTCTGCATCTCTACCTAGAACACGTCCAGATTCAGTATCTTAATCCAATCCCCTTTGCTAATGGGACCATCCTCCTGCAGGGAGTGCAGGATGCCTGGTCACACTCACCAGCCAGGTCCAGCCTCTCCGTGAGAAATGATGATGTGACCCTCAGCCAAAAGTGGTTTGCATTGCAAGTCTACACAACACCCTGGAAAAAAAAAAAAAATGTTTTCCTCCAGATTTTTATTTATTTTTTCCTGGGCTAGGGCTTCCCCAAACCCTGCCCAAGGGTCATGCCCTGCAGGGCACCCATGCGTGAAAGCAGTGATCACTACCACCCTGCACAGCATCAGAAAAATGACGTCCACATATGAGCTAGCCAGGTCACCACTGTGCACACTGAAACGGCGGTTGCGGATGCAGGATTACCCGGCTCAGCCGTTCAATGGGAGCCTGCGGAGTTATATCAGAAAGCATGCCCCCTTGTGGCTGAGAAGGGAGAGGAGACTGTCCACTTGGTAAAAAAGGGGACGGGGTGGGAAGGACTTTGTTAGGATAAGAGAGAGTACGGGATTCAGTGGGCGGATCTAAAGTGGGATGGGTGCAACAAACACCAGGTAATGGGTCTATCCCAAATGGGTAAAGACAAAGATTCTTGTGAATAGTGTGGGTCTGAAAAAGGCTTGAAATAATGAGCAGCTAGCAAAGTGTCAATCTAGGATGAATAAGGACAAAGATCCCTAAGCTTGGGTTCCGCAGTGGATATCACAGGATTGTGTAACGCCATAATAGGCAGAAGGATCCGTGTGAAAGCTCCTGTCAGGGAAGGCTGTGCGCAACGGACAGGGTATGTTAGTACTGCTGAAGATGGGTAGCCGGAAAAGGTGGCCGCAGAGTTACCCACCCTCAGGCGTGATGATGTAGTAGGATAACAACTCGAAAAAAGGGGGTCTTTTTTTCTTTTTTTTTTCAACAAAGGGAGGCTCCGTTCTATTGGTAGGGAGCAGCACCTGCTGGAAACCGGGTCCAGCGTCCCATAATATACGAAAGGCTCAGAATTCTCCGAGTCAGAATGCTAACCTATGCTTACTGTCAGCGTTGACTACCCCAGGAACCTGGGGGGTTAACTGAGCAGCAGATAAGGATCATAGTACGGAAGGTAGTTATGTACACTAGCGGAGTCCTCCCGGGGGGACTCCAGGGAGGAACTCCATATGTGGGTGCATGTTGATGTGGATGATACGGAGGTAAATGATTAGGCATCTCAGGACAGAATCTCCGCCAGGGAAAGGGCATGAGGTGGAAAGGGGTCTGGGAAATCGGAGGGAGGGCGTAGTGGGAATGAGGGTTCTATGTTTGTCCAGTCATTGAAAACTAGGCGATAGTCTCTCATTTGCTCCAAATCCTGCTGTCCATCTCCTTGCAATCCACCCTTCTCTCTCCCCTCCTACCCAGTCTGTGCAAAATGTTGTAATCACTCTCCTAACATCACCAACTTGTCTAAAAAGGTCTAATAATTGTGATTTTATATCTGACCATCTTTGTGTGAGTTCAAGATGCACCTGCTGCTGAATCTGTTCTGTGATCTCTGACCCCTCTACTCTCACCTTCTCCATGGCCAGGGTACACCTCTGCCACCGGAGTGCCCATATCACCGCCCTCCTTCCCAGTCTTTTTTTTTTTTTTTTTTTTTTCCCTTTTTTTAAACCAGATAGCTCCATCTATTGGTGGGGAGCAACACCTGCTGGAAACCGGGTCCAGCGTCCCTTGAATACATGAGTACAAAAAATGATATGAAAGAACATTATGCTTGAACTATAGAGTTGGATGAGAAGTGCCTCTTCACCCCATTAGGGCGCCATATCTAACTGCTTCATTCTAGCACTCTTCCCATCTTATCTATCCACCTAATTAACATAAAATGTGGATATCATGAATATCCTCTTTTCCTCCTTTTTTGACTTCATTCATACCCAAACCAATCCCTTGGGACCAGACTTAGTGCTGAGGGAGGAAAAGGGTCTGGGAAATCTGGAAGTGAACGTAAAGGGTTATTAGTTGGATCGATCATAGTCCAATCATTAAAAACAAGCTTATAATCCCTTCTCAGCTCTTCCTCTTCTCCTCTCCTTGCCCCTTCCCATTCAACCTTCCCCATTCCCCCCCCCTGGGTTCCTCCTAGCCAGCATTGGTTGAATCGTTGAATGTGCTGCAGGATTTCCTTTGGTGAGGATATAAATTTTATTTTTTCTTTAGACTGTTCCCATTTTATATTGATATCAATTTGTATTTGTTGCTTAACTGTGTCATATGGTTGAGAAGATGTACGAATGAAATGGAAGGAGTCAGACTAGATGGACCAGCCCTCCTTCCCAGTCTGTACATATTCTCTACAAAGGTCGCGGCTTCTCCTGCCGTCGGCCAATGCCCAGCCAATATGACTTGCCATGACCAAGGCCAGGGGATGTTTTTTTTTTTTTTTTTTTTTTTAAGGACAAAGCTCCAATCTATTCGTGGGGAGCAGCACGTGCTGGGAACTGGGCCCAGCGGCCCATATGGAAATTTACATAGAATTTTGAAAGTTTGAGATACCGGGGCCATTACCCGGCTTTGGCTAAGAAAATTTTGAATGACTTAGAAAATTACTATGACAAACTTCAGAAAAAGGTCTGGCCACAACAAACACACCACCACAGAGGTCCTACAAATGCTCAAAACCCTGTGGATCCCTAGCAACCCTTCTTAAGCTCTCCAACACTGTCTTACTCCCTGCTGGGCTCTTCCAGGCCTCACACCCCCACCCTGCTGGGTTACAGGGCAACACAACTCACCCCAGCTCCGACCAGTGTCGTCCCAGCAGCAACCCTTGGTTCTCCCTTGGAATGCCCACCCCAAAGCATCCCATCTATCTACCAGGCCCCACAATCCTGCATCAACACCCAGATCCCGGGGGTGGAGTGCTACCGGGAGCGCTCCGCTGCCCGACGTTTTGACACGACGGCAGGCTCCTTGGTGAGGGTGGAAAGCGAAGAACGGTCGGGCGCCATGATGGCAGTTTCGATGCGAGGATGAGAGTGCGGGGTGAGAGGACAGGCGGGAGTGGGATAGTCGGGCATGGAGGAGCAGGCTAGTGGTGTCCGGGCGTTGCGGAAGGCTCTCTTGTTTGCTGCTTCTGTCACGTGCTTGCGTGCTTGAGAAGAAGAAGTTCAACACGGGGGCAGCGTGTCTCATAACATGGTCTCGTTGGAGAGGAGGAATGTTGCGGGGGAAAGATAGGGGAGGTAGGCAGAGTTTCATGGGCTAGGAGAGAGTATTACAATAAGGAATGGAAGGAGGAACGCGGAGTAAGGATGTTGAAGACAGGTCCTCTATAGGCGGGCGACGTCTGCGACGATGACACCCCTTCATCTTTTTGGGCTACCTGCGAGGGGCGGCTGACAGGCTCAACGGTTTAGTCTCGTGACGTGGTTTAGATTTGCTGTGATAGTAATCCTAGCTGCGGTCCTGTTATCTTTATTGTTCGGTCCTTTGGGATGATTGAATAGTTGTCAACCACAGGCGACCGAGTTGCTTGAGAGTTGATAAAGGAGGAGGTGATGTCTGGAGAGAGAGGGGGGTGCGTTAGGGATTGTCGAAGGTAAGCTGTGTTCTTCCTCTTCACGTTTTGTAGTGATGATTATATGATTACTCTGATGAGACTCTTAACGATGTGATTCCTAAATATTTTTGTCTGGTTCAATGCCTATTTGTCTTTCTAACCTTGAATTCTAGATATGTAACGAAAATATAACTAATAATTATGATTCTGAGGTTTGAAAATCAAAATTAAATCAAGATTAATTTTGACCTATTTTGTTAGACCTAGTTTGTTTCTCTACTTTTTTTTAATTTCACATCATTAGCCGTATCGATTGTCGTATGTTTGGTTGCTGAATTACTTCCTGGGAAATACTCTTAGCCTGAGATTCGTAAATTAGAGGTTGGACACCTCCTATTTCTTAAAAGTAATCTCGTTTGATCTTCTGATTTGTGTCGATGCTTAAATTCATGAGGTAGGTAATCTTGATTTCGAAATTCTAGTAATTTTGATGTCTCTAATAGTCATTCCTATGCATGGTTCTGACATTTTATCGTATCTTTTTTTATGTTTCTTATTCTACGTACTGGTAGTTCCAAAAGTGTTCCATTTGTTGCTGGAAATTGTTCTTATTTGTTTTTGGCTATTGAATTTGAATGAAATTATCTCCTTTAGGGTTGGAGTCCCTCCCTGCGAGGGTTACACAAGGTGGGTGGTGTGATCCTTGAGAGGGAGGGACGGTGTTGAGGGTTTGTTCTTTTCTGGGCCACGTTGACTTTTTGGTCGGATCAGCTATGGCGGTTAGGGAGAGAGGACAAGGGGTGTTGATGCCAGCATAGTAAGATGTTGAAGGGTTGTTTCACTTGGAGGGGGTGGGACAGGAGGGAAGGGGGATCTTCGACTGTGCGGGGCATACTTTAGGGGATACTGTATGCGGCTGAGGGAGCAGGGGTGGTATTCAGGGGGCTGTTCTGAACTGGGGTTGGGAGGTGAGGGGGCGCTTCTCAGCGGAGGCAGTGATCAGACAGGGGGTCGTTTTTTTGGTGGAAAGGAGTAATCTGTTTTGGTTTTTGTGAGCCTTGTACATGCAATCGAGAATTGAATAGGCGTTGGTGTTTCCATGGGGAGAGAGGGTGTTTTTTTCCCTCCCTTCCCCTCTTCTTGTGAGAAAATGCAATAGTAGGCGCTGAAACGTGTATATTCTTTTCTCAATCTTCTGATTTTCCGATTTCTCAATATGTTCTTGAATGGGATTGAATTCTTTGCTAAAAAAATTGTTTATAAGCCGGCGCTGGTGGCAGGGAGCAGTGGTTGCGATGGTGGGGAATGATGCGCTCTGCGGCCATGGGGCTAGCCTGCAGGGTGGAAATAGGGTACAACAGCGGTGAAGATGGTGGCTTTACAGCAGTAAGATTTGTCAAGGTAGGGTTGTAAGGGATTTTATGTGGAATATCTGTAACCAGTGCCTGAAGGAGCTAAATGATCGAGACTACAGTTATGGTGCTGATTGATGGCTTGTCTGGTATTTGCTGTAGTCTTGGGTCCCCGTGGGTTTGCCAATGGATGAGGTCAGAACGACGCTCGTCGGTGTCGGGGCTTGGTCGCGCTGCCCTATAACTCGAGTTGTACGAGGGCAAGAGACTTGATAGAGAGATCTGGGGAGTTGTCGAGGGTGGAAGGCACTCTAGTGTCCTTTGGTAAGCTGGTACTTAGTCGACGCTGGTCGGAGTCGAGGCGGGTCGTTTTGCCATGTAGCCTAGCAGGTGGGAGTTTTCTGGGGTGGGTCGTGCCACTCTGTAACCTACCAGTTGGGGGCGTGAGGCCTAGTAGAGACTAAGTATCATGATATAGGGATGAGGCGGGTAGGGGTGGGCTACTGAAAGACTCTAAGGCAGGTATTTCTCGATATGAATGTTCTTTCGAAAAACAAAAGGACCCTTTACATTTAGTACTGTATAGATGTCCGTTTCCTTCTATTAGCCCCTTCGAGGCTGTTTTCATTGGTACTTGGTGCAAGTTGTTCTTATATTTTTTTTAAAAACAACCTATCATCAAAGGGGGTCCCTGCTCAGTTAACCCCCTGGTTCCGGGGCAATCAATGCTGGCAGGAGGATATCTTCTTAGAAACATTTCTTAATTTTTCTCAAAAAAAGACCCTTGAGAATGCCTTAGGATTCTGGGTACTCCTTGCAACTCATTTTAGGCATATTTGATGCTATTATATTTATGGATCTACGGTTTTTCGATGCCAGACTGACACTGGCCGGTGTTGGGGGGTTGCCCTGTAACCTGTTGATAGCATGAGTGTGAGGCCTAGTAGAGAGATATGGGCATGCCTTGGGACGAGCATTCCAAGGGAAAACCAAGGGTTGCTGTCGGAACAACGCTGACCGGAGTTGGGGTGAGCCGTGTTGCCCTGTAACCTAGCAGGGTGGGGGCATGAGGCCTCGGAGAGCTCAGTAGGAAATTAGACAGTATTAGAAAATTTTAGAGTGTTTTGTTGGGGAGTCCAGGGGTTCTGAGCATTTGAAGGACTTTTGTGATAACTATTGTTTGAATAGCCTACCAATAGGTCTAAAGTTATCCACGTTTTTCCGAAATCTTCCTGAAAAATTTTCATAATTTTCAGGTTGTTCTTAGACGAAGCCAGGTAATGGCCCTAGTATTTCAAATCATTTGTATATTCTACATGGGACGCTGGGCCCGGTTCCCAGCACGTGTTGCTCCCCACGAATAGATTGGAGCATTTGCCTCCCCCCCCCCCCCCAAAAAAAAAAAAAGGTTACAGGACAACACCCCTGCACCGACCAGCATCGTTCTGACATCGAACAGTGGCAAATCACTGAGTATATTAGCAATTGAACTGTCTAAGATGAGTTGTTAGAAGTCGAAGAATCCTAAATCATTCTTAAGACCCCCCTTGGCAACCATGAACAACCAACCAAACCTTGGATTTTAGGAACATTCAGACCGAAAAAGCCACCAGGTCCTACCTTAGTGTTTTCAGCAGCCCAACCCTATCTGCCTCCCCCCAATGTCCCGATACTCAATCTCGACCAGGCCTCACATCCCCAACTGCTAGGTTATAGAGTGGCACGACCCACCGGTCCCCAGAAACCCCCCACCTGCTAGGCTACAGGGCAGAGCGACCCGCCCTGGCTCCAGTCAGCGTCGACTGAGTACCAGCTCGCCAATAGACACTAGAGTGCCTTCCACCCTCGACACCCCCCCCGATTTCTCTACCAGGTCTCAGACCTCCGTGCAACTCGAGTTACAGGGCAGCGTTGTCGAACGCATACGCTCCAGTCTTTTTTGCAAAGCGCGGAAGCTCTCCCAGCTATGTCACGCAGGAGTTAAAAGAAAAACGAAACCAGAGACAACTTAGGACAATGCTTAAATAATCCCGCGAACCGCCGAGACGAACCCGGTTGCATTGCCCCTTCGCCGCTCTAGCCGGGTGCGTCAGATGTACATCCCGCGGTCCCCTATGACAGGATAGGTTCTCTCGGGGTACATCTTACCTCCCCTAACGGGCTGTCACCATCCTCAGGGGCGTATCCCTACCGAGCTACTGACCCATGTGCGAAAGCTTTTACATACAATGGCAGAGGTAGGTCAACCGAGGATGTTTGCTCGCTCGCTGGAGTATAGGTAGGCTTGGTTAACGCCAAGTGGACCCGAAGGTTGTCCGTTCCCTAGGGCGCTGATCTCCTAGGTACGAACGAAAGTCGGTCGACTAGGACGGTCTCAACCGAACGTGA
Organism: Chara braunii; assembly: GCA_003427395.1. Classification (NCBI taxonomy): domain Eukaryota; kingdom Viridiplantae; phylum Streptophyta; class Charophyceae; order Charales; family Characeae; genus Chara; species Chara braunii. The sequence continues at coordinate 1,317,291 of BFEA01000017.1, read as the reverse complement.
AACCCATAATATAATCCTAGTCCCTTTATAATTCTTGGATCACAAAATAAATCAATACATTCTTATCACACCGCCCAATATAGGATTTAAACTTGATGAGATGATCTGCCAAAGTTATTCTTCCCGGCCTATATTACTGAAGATATTATTATGTCGCCGTTTCCAAGGCGGCGGCTCAATATTGACGAAATATTAGGAAGGACGACCTAACCTTTATCTTACGGTTGAGTTTGTCGACACCTATTAAACCCTGCCAGGAATGAATTCCGCAAGTAAATTTCATGGCTACCATGCAGATCAACAAGTGATCTGGTTCCTGGCCGAAATTCGAACTCTCAGTTCGACCACACCTCCGTACCATATGCAACTTGCTTGGAGGAAAGTATTACCTAGCGAATCAAAATTTTGTTGGTCGATCTGTCCTCCTGGGTAATAATTGCTCTTTCCGTTCCTTGAATTATGAAATATCCAACCTTCGTCATCAAGTTACATAAAACAAAACCGCAGTCATTATCACTGCGCAACGAAAACCATCACCTTCATTACTTACTTCTTCTTGTGGGCTGAAGCTTCTTTTGTCTCCGACACGCACCTACCCTCTAGGAAGTGGTCTTGTGAATACTCATTCCCCTCGCCCAAGCCCGAAGACTCGGATCTCAGAGGTTGGGCCGTCACCACCGAGTCGGCAAAGCACCGCCCCCGACGAATCGGGTCCACTCCAAGTCGATAACAGGGTCGACTCCGAAAGCATACAAACCCCCGCCTCAGATGCTTCTTAGAGAGAAAGACTGTGTTCGCCATGAGTAGGTTTCTTTTATTCTCATTACTCATAAGTTTTGGGTAACTTAGATGAAAAAGAAATTGAAGAAGATAGACAACGAGAATCATTTGGACAGGTATAGGTAGATAAGGTCGTTCGGGATAGAAAGGGTCGTTCCTTGGGGGAAGATTAAGTCCATTTAACCTCATCTACTTTATTTCAATCGTATTTATTCTACGACACATGCTGAACAATCTTTTTCAAACCAACGAGTTTTTTTTTTTTTAACAATCAGGCACATAAAAGGTTGAAAAAAAACAATTCATTCCTTCATCTCAATTAGGCATAATCAATCTTTTTTGTAAGCATCCCTCTACCTACCTGCATACCACATCAAACAACAAGATCAAATAAAACCAATATAACCCCATACCCAAGTCAGACCTCACCTTTCTCATGCATGACTCACACACTCTTTCCTCTGCCTTTTCTTTTGGACGTTCAAAACAAACAGAGTCAAGCAAAGTGTGGGTTCACACAGGTGTGAAAGGAAATAAGAGTCAATCAACTAACCGACCTTGAGTGAAGTTGTAAAATACGGTTCACTCAAGAAAAACGTATAAACTCTTATCTTTAGACGATAAAACTATCATAACGAGCTGTCAGCAAGTGATTCACACCATTCTCTTGCGAGGATCGCCTGCCACAACACCTCAACACATAATCACTTTCAATAATCTGGCGACGTCTCAATGTCGTCGTTACACGCCTTCAATGTCATTCACAGCGCTTCAAAACGCACTACCATTTCAACAACACTTTCCATGTGCCAATCCCCAGCCACCGCTTTATGTAGTCAGAGCAAAAATATCGCTGCCACCTCCGGGAAAATCCGGCAGTGCTTCCGCACCACTGCCGTTAAAACCAGGGCTGCTGCCGCAGAAATCGGGCAGCGCTTCCGCACCACTGCCAAAAAGACGAGTGTTGCTGCCGCAAAAATTGGGCAGTGCTTCCGCAGTTTGTCAACAAAACTGCTACTGCCGCCCAGCACCTCCCCCTCACTATTCCAATCTTGTCTGCCGTTACCAACTCTCGTGGCTATGACAGCAAGTGTCTTCTCCAACCATGTCGCGGCCGCACCACTAAAGCGGCCTTCTCCCTCCTCGCAGAGGTAGTGGCTATGGCACCTCCAACCTCAACCTTCCTACAGACCTACACTCTCCACCTCTCTTCATCCCCTACTCCAGCCAGCAGCCTCTCCTCCAGCAGCACAACAGCAGCCAACTAGCATTCACACTAGTGAATGCCCCAACAGCACTGCCACAATTGTGAGGCTGCTGGGTGGAGTGCTGACTTTTATAGCCAGCTGAAGGCATGTGGGCAGCTACTTTGCCCACTGCCAAGCAGAATTCGTCAGTGCTCTTGGCCCTGGATCTAAATTAGCGGCCCGGAGCCCTATGCCTTGGTTTTCCCTCAGGCGAACCAGGGTCATCAGTTCCCTGGAGTACCTGGCCGTGTCCCTAGGCCAGGTGCTTTTGGAAATGGCTGTACTCAACCATTCCAAAACTGCCTGTTCAACTGAACAGGCGCAGTCCCATCAGCCCCTAGAAGCTTCTGGGGGCTGCACCTGTTCCACGGGCGCGGCCACATTCGCGGCCGTTACCCCCTTTTTTTTTCTTCCTCCTCCTTTTTTTTTTTTTTTTTT
>BFEA01000017.1:1271004-1281419 GCA_003427395.1 Chara braunii | reverse complement strand
TCTCTCTCTCTCTCTCTCTCTCTCTCTCTCTCTCTCTCTCTCTCTCTCTCTCTCTCTCTCTTTGTCTCTCTATCTATCTATCTATCTGTCGCTATTTCTCTATCGCTATCTCTCTATATGTCCCCCCTCCTTCCCCCCCCCCTCTGGACGCCTTTATTTCTCTCTCTCCTTATATCTGTCTTGTAACGGCAATTACATAACCGAAAGAAAAGTTGACCATCAACAAAATTATGATTTAGGCAACGTATGAATGACAGCCCAATCAACACCCCTCTCTTCCTATCTCTCTTAGTAGAGATATCAACTTCCTTCATTGGAACGGTACTCTTGCAGCAGCTCACGAATAGAAACTTGTTGCAACACTTTGCGACGATACTCCTCAAAAGTTCCGAATCGAGTTTGTCTTTGTCGATTGTAATCGAGATGAATGGCAACATCCACACATCTCCAAGTGTTCATGTTCGTATTCAAATGTGCTGCAGCGGCGTTGACATAGTGGATGGGGTTGCATAATCCGGAAGACGTTCAAAAGTTGGAGGAGATGCTGCAGGAAGGGGGAGTCCACGGACCGGAGCGGAATGAGGAGCGGAAGAAGGAACCATCAACGGAATCCTTTTTAAAAGGCGTTATATCCGTGCATATCTGAAAAAAGGTTGGGGAATAAGCTCTTCTGTCGGACAATATGGCAATTCAAACGTCATCCTAGCGATCTCCTCATTAGAGAGAGCAGTGAACTCGTCCTGCAAAAGAGATTGTAACATCCAAGAAGCCTCCAAATCTGAAATATTCAATGAGTTTGAAGGAAGAGTCCTTGGGGATTTTCGTTCCAACCACATATCTGTGAGTTTGCTTCTTCCCCAGTCCAAAAACTTTTCCCATATATTTTCATCCTTTGCAACGCTCGCAGTTTGGACAAACATTTCAAAAAGCACCTCAGTCAAGACTTTTTGCAGGCCAACCTTCTTCACATCGTCAAACCATTTGTCAAGGTAAGCGCGCGGATTCAAAGTGTCGATTGTGGGTGCACCCTTATCATGAGGCACCACAATAACAGTTGAAGGATTTTGTGGCCGTGATGTGGTGCAAACATCTCTTTCGCGTTGGCTGTGTTGAGATTGCGAACAGGAATCGTGAACCCGTGTACGTCTAGGGAGTGGTCCACGAAGCAGAAGAGGTGCAAGTTCATCGGTACAGATGTCATCCAGCGCTCTCAAAACCTGAGTTGTCGTTTCACTAACAACCGGTTGCCGTTTCTCCCTATTCGTAGCGAACGCACACTCGAGCATTCCAGCTGAACACATATTATCAGTTGTGTTAATTGCCGAACTCGCATGCCCATGAACTGTAATTGCCGGAACGGTGGATGATTTCTTTCTTTGTGCAGAGCGTTGGGATTGCGAACATGAATCACGAGCACGCACATCTCCAACAACTCCATGAGTGACAAATTCATCTCCCAACACCTCGGAATGAAGTTGTTCCAACTTGTCACGAACTCCGAATGGAGTTTGACAGTGAGCATTTTTTTCCTCCATCTAATGATTTCGGAGGGTCAGCTCACCAATTGGAGTTGAACCCACGAGATTATTTTCCTTAGGAACACGATTACGCTTGACTGCGGAATCAATCACTTGAGAATCGCTCGTATCGCTATCATCTTCGTCATCATCGAGCTGAGACTTACCGGCCAAACCAAATGAAAAATTAGGTACAGATTTGTCACACCGATCATAACCATCGTCATAAAAGTCAACATGCATTTTTTCGGCATCGTTGAGGGTGCGCGCTTGTTGATGAGCACCTTCAACTCCATCGCGCACAATATCATGGTCACCAGTATGTTCATTTTCATTATCCGATGTATCTTGTTTTTTTCTCTTCCTTGATCGCCTTGACTGGGCCCCTAGTTGTCTAGATGTAACATTCACAGCACCATCAGTTGTATTACTATTGACGGTTTGTTTTTTTGAGCGCGTGTCTCATAGGTATGATGCAGTTCAGAGCCGCCTGCGGGGAAAAAAAGAAAATAAGTTTACCAAAATTCAACACCGATCAGTCGGAAGAGATATATACGACAAAAGAGAAGAACTCATTCAAAAAGTGACGCGCATGTCCTGGCAACTCGTCCGAAAGAGATATATACGACCAAGGAGAAAAAATCATTGCAAAAGTTCGTAATAAACGATATTCTTTGTGATGAACTTTTTGTCAGGCAACGAAACACGAATGTTATTGGGATGACCAACGCGCGACAAAACAACATACAACTGGTCATGCGCAAAAACAGGTTTGCGCAACCACACCCCGATACGAGAGACAGTTTGTCTTTGGGACTTGTTAATGGTCGCAGCAAACGCAAGACGGATGGGGAACTGCCTCCTACTCCATTTAAACCCCGTGGTTTCACCATCACTTGTTAAATCGATTTTGAGGATCAGTGTCGTTTCACCAATACGCATTATGGTCACTTCCAACAAATCATCATCAACAATCTTTTTAAGAATTAACCTTGTGTCATTGCAAAGTCCTTGTTTGGGCGACAAATTGCACAACAACATCAAAGGCGCACCAATTTTCAAGCGCAGTTTGTGAGGCGGAAGACCAGACTCATTGAGAGAATTTAAGAACTCCTGTTGGTAGCAAGTTCGTGATCATCAGAAGCAGGGTAATCAAAACTATAACTTTCACGCATCTCGCCGGGGAAATCGTTCAGAACCATATCGTTAACACACCCCACATCGTCATTTGTAGCGCAAAGAATCAATGGAGCATAAAAATAGTCAGCATCCCCAATGTGTTCACACACATCATCAAACGTCTACGAAATCGAATCACGAATAGGTTTATCAGTACAAATCTCACGCGGCAGTTTGACCGCGGCAGTTTCATTAGGAAGAAAACAAATATGATCCCCATTCCCAATACACATAAAAAACGCGTCATACATTCGCGCCATTGGATCATCCCCTAAGCTTAAGATCCGCATATTCTCAGTCAGGCAATGGACCTCAAAGAGTTTCCACAAAGGGGACATTTTAATAGAGACATCAATTTGCTGCGCTCGAGACCCGTGCTTCACAACGGGCAAAACCTGTCGAAAGTCCCAGAAAGAAGCAAAACCTTTCCTCCAAACGGGAGGTTACTGTTACAAAGATCTCGAAGCGTAATGTCAAGAGCTTCCAAGTGGAACTTGTTACTCATCGGAGCCTCATCCCAAACGATCAAGTTGGCACGGCGGATAAGTTCGACAAGATCACCCTGTTTCGGAATATTGAAGGGACGCGTGTTATCAGGTTTCAAAGGTGCTCAAAATCGTGAGTGAAATGTTCGACCGCCGGTCAAAAGAGTCACCGCTATTCCATTGGACGCCACAGCGAGTCTGATACCGTTACTCGACCTGATCCCCGCCAAAATCGTTTCTATGCAAAAAAAAATTCTTGTTCCTATCGGCGCATCTACAAAAGCATAAAGCGGTTGTTTCTCTTCCACGGCCCGAACAACTCTTTGCATGAGCACTCTTTAGCGTGGTCGAAGACGTCGGAAATTACACTCAAATCTAGTTCGCATCTCAATCGGATCATACGACAACTCGTCATTTATAATCGACGACACATTCCTGTTCTCGTAATGCCTGTTTATGTCGTCGACAACCGTTTCTCCATCAGGGGTCGGATAATAAAGACCGAACATGCGAATGTTTTTGCCAGACTCGTGTAAGATACGGTCAAGATCAAAGAGCACCAAATATTGCAAAACAATCGGAGGAAGAATTAGAGAGTCCAAACGATACTGAAAATCATCACACATTTTGTCCCAATGTCGTTGAAAGAATTGAACAGGATCGTTGACCAGGCAAAACAGCAGAACCATAGCGAACACTTTATGAACCTCTGCAGGCATATAATGGAGTACGGTCGTCTCTATACATTGATTATATGCATCATCGGTTTGCAAAAGTCCTAATCGAAGACACACCGATCGAAACGAATCGTATTCTACTCCATCCACGGTACGAATTTCTGCAAAAGAGCGTGCTCCACGAGAGTGCTCTTAGTGTAGAAACACACGGAGATAGAAGCGTTCGCCTTCCGTGACCCTGGCATGATGCAATCAACATACCTTTTCGAAAGGAGCACCATGAAGAGCACACTTTCTTCTGTTCCACACCTTATGTTGCTTATCCCACACATGAGTTTTAATAATGTCAGGATTCAAAGGGAACTCGTGTGTAGGAACATGTGCATTCAAAGAGTTGTGATTCATCCATGTTGTGGTTTGGCTTGCATGTGGCTGAGTGAGATCACTACTTAGTCTGAGTTTCAGTTGATAGGTAGTTGCTTTAGTTGCTCGCCATGTGCTAGAGCCATATGAGTTAGTTTCAATTCCTGCATTTTCTTAGCGAAGTTTATTTTACTTAGATCAATTCCTGCATTTTCTAGGATCTTTTATTATACTTGGTCTTTTATAAATTTTGGTAAGTCACTTTCTCTACGGGAAGCGCTGCCGAAATTTCTATAAAACCAAGCAGTTGGTCAGATTTTGTTTTTTTCAAGGTTTGGTTTATCTTACTTTTTGGCTTAGTAAAAATATGGAAAGCCTCATTTTCTAAAGAGAGTGTTGCCCAAATTTTGCTACGTCAGGGAGTTAGACAAAAAATGAACTTTGAGAAGTCAAAGTCACATTAGATTCTGAACTTAACTTCGTATAAATCTTGAATTAACATTTTTCTAACGAGAGTGCTGCCTAAATTTTTACTAATTTAGAGAATTTGACAAAATTTGACTTTCTAGGATTAAATATTATTTTTGTTTTCATATATGAGCTAGTATAAATTCTGAGAAGACAGTTTTCTACGGAAAGCGCTGCGGAAATTTAATTAGTTTAAATGAGTTAAAATATATTTTGACAGGTGACAATTCTGGTAATCCACCCTAAATAGGAAAAATACTGTCATAGCTCTACATTGTGTTGGGTACTGGCTTAGAGGTAGACCTAGGCTTAGCTTGTAGGAAGACCTTGGATGAGAGTGTGCTATGGAGATTCATTCCCCATACACTAATGATTTAACTTGGACATTGACCTGTTTTATGATACAGACATTCTTTGGACACTCGATTCAGGATGTGGATTAGATTCAGCTTGATCCGAAAAGGATCACATTCTGTTATCACGGATAACAGGTCGGTTGCCGATTCGTAAGTTTATGATTCAACTTCAATTCACTCTTGCCACTCAACCTAAAGACTTTAGCCCTGTGGTTTGAAATGTTTCATTGTGTTTTCACCCGGACTTTATTGAATGGCCATTTAACAAAGGTACTGAGTATTTTATTGTTGGAAGGGTGGACTGAGGTTGAGGTTTGTGTGGCTAAAGCAAGGGGTGCGAGTGCAGGGAATGGTTGAAGTTGACCCCGTGTAGTACATTGACTTTTGGTTGAATCTTTAATCTTTAACATGATTGCAGGTATGTTTGGTGGTTCGGACTTTGGATTTGACTGCATGCGATCATATACATATATATGGCCGAGAAGAGCCACACTGTGATTGTGAGAAGTGGTCATCGCATAGTTATAACTCTCTCTCTATATATGTAAATACATATGTCTTGAGTGTTTCGCTCGGCCTACTTTGACCGCGCGTGAGGGTTAAACAGATTATGTTTTTGAGAGAAAACGGAGATCCCCTGTTATCCTTTGCTTTTCAGAGTTTTTTTAGTTGGACGTTGTAGTCCGTGGCAGTCGTTAAAGTTAAACCCCTTGATTTTTCTCCAGACCCTGGATGATGGAGCTGGTCTCCAGGGTGATAAGAGATGATTTTCACCGCATGTATGAACCTGTGTACCACCCACTCTCCGCAGGGTGCAAAAGAGGGTGTGGTTCTCAACCGACTTTGGCGGTTGTCCAACGTCGAGAGATCAATCCCTCAAGGCGTGTGTCAGCCGACTCTTGAGTGTCGAATGCGACCCTCGATTAACGAGGACCGCATGAGTATGGGTACTACATAGTACGCCATCATTGCGACTGCTTGCATATGAATGCATTGCGAGTCAATATGAGTTAGCCCTGCGTCCGCTCGGATTTATACTAAGTCTCGCACGCGTTGCCTATCCGATTTCCACGTCGGAGAGTTATGGGATGACTACTGAAGGGACTAGGAGTGTTGTCGCGTTGTTTGTTCTGTGTCGTTCTGTATATGTGTGTGTGCGTGCGTGTTTCAATTTTTATGTCTTTAGAGTGTTGTACGCGTGGTGTGTGGAATACGTCCTAGTCGACCGACGACGAGTCGCGCTAGGGACCTCAGCCCCCCAAGGCGTCGGTTCGCGTGTGGGTCCGATAAAGGAGTAAAACCTCGCTTACCCCCTATGCTACAACGAACGAGAAACACCCTCGGCTGATCCACCTCTGCGATTGCAGCTGATTAACTTTCGTACTGTGGACTGGTAGCTTGGCGGGGATACGCCCACCGAAGGGAGGTGACAACTCCTGTAAAGTGAAGGTAAGTCGTGCCTCGCATAGACGCTATCCTGTCATAGGGGCTTGCAAGAGGTATGGGTGGCACACTCGGCCGAAGCGGCTTGCGGAAGCTCCATGTGTATTCGCGATAACAATCAGACCAACTCCTGCGTGACGAGGTCGGGAGGGTCCCGCCCCGTTTTGTGTGGTGCACGACCGATGCGCTCGATAGGTGGCGCCGTTGCCGGGGATAACGGTTGTCTGCCGTTGTCCCTGGTGGAACGACATCCGGGTATGGGAATGTGAGAACTAAGGCAAAATGAGAAGTTTTCTTTAGGTTTTATGGTTAATCGTTTGCTGGTAATGGATAGAGAACGCGTGAGATTAATTGTGTGAGTTGGTTTTGGTTGAGGCAGTAAGGGTGACGCGAGAGGTAGACGTTATGATTATGCGCTAACATAATTCGACTAATATAATGAAAGTTGAAGTTGGTACCTCTTCTGACCACGATAGTTGACGGGTTTGGACGTTGCTTTACATGATTGATATGGTGACGTCGACATGGCTAAGAACGTCCATTGAGAAAGTTGACCCCTATAAAGTAACTATTATAGTTGAAAAAGTTATCAGAGTGGTCATGAGAACAACTTGGTACTCTGACATTAGAGTGGGGGCGAGGATGAGTAAGGAAGCTTATTACGTTAGAAGTCGTCAAAGGATTTTGAAGAGAGTTAGGCTAAGGATGTTGAAAGTCTTTATGAACATGGATTGGGATTCTTGAGTTTGGGTTCTAAGTGATTATTCAATTTATATGGCCATGGAGATGTGATGTCTGCCCCGCGTGATGTATTTGAGCTAGGCATATAAGGCGCCAGATAGATGCAGGAAACATCATACTATAACCTCAAGAGAAGAGACTACGGAATATTGTAGGTCTGCATAGTAACTTCTCTGCAACAAAGATATCTGACTCTAGGGGCAGTCGAGATAACAGTAAAATGCCTAACCTTTAGACTAGTTTGCTTATTTCTAATAGGGCAACGTAATGTAGGTGATATTAGACCTTCACTTTAACCTTTCCAGGCTTAGACCATCCACTTGAATCTATGAGGTTGGAGCTAAGAATTTGATAATATTTATAAAGACATTTCGTTTGTGTTATATGTTGAACTCATCCATATATGTCAGATTTAATGTAAGTAAGTGTGTCTAGTGTCTCATTCTGTGAGGCTACGTGCTTGATGTTATATTATTTGAATGGTTATCCTTCTCAGGAATATTTACATGGACTATGTATTTGAAATATATATTTGAACATATCAGTTTGCAAGGATCTATATGAGTGTCTCAAGTCCAATTATCGACTTATGGTTGTCTGTTAAGTTTGTGTGTTTAGATTGCTCTTCGAAGAGGGGTAGAGGCATTGTGCAAAATCCACGTATGATGCGGAGTCATAGGTGAATAGAGTGACCACTCCCTTGAGATAAGTTTATTCTCAGGGAATGGTCAATGTGTAGTCTACCCTCAGGAAGTGTGTAATCTTTAATCCTATGTTATTGTTCCCCTGAGAGATGGCTTTGAAAAAGTTATAACTTTGTCTTGTACGTAGTAGTGAGACCCATGCCGAAATTATGTTCCTTCTGTAATGATTTCGGATGACAGTTTTTGTCGGATAAATCAACTGAGAATTTCATAGTTTTGGTCGAAAGTCCTACTTAGGGCATCTGATGGTATATCCCTATGGTAATTTGCATGTCTGTTAAACTCCTAAAAATTCCTATAAATTCGTAGTTTGTCTTTAAACTCTAGGAAATCTCCTGGAAATTCTTAAGTGCGGTTTTGTTCTTAATCTTACACGAAGTTGTGGTTGTTTTTCAATGGATCTTCAATCTTGTACTCAGTCCACATCTGTTTCTAGTTTCTGTGGGCCTCGCGACTATTTTTTTGAGGGTTTTGTCTGAGATGGTCTCAAATAATTGGCTAAAATTTGTTTCTAAAATTTGCTAAATTCGTATGGGGCGGTTCTGTTGAGTTTTGGGGGATCTGTCCAAAATGGAGGGCAAAGGGCATGAGATGACTCTTTGTGAGGATGGAGAGAGGGTGGCATCGGGGCTGCCTGAGGGGTACCGGCTAGGGGAACGTTCATTGGATGCGATTGGCGTCGGGCAGCTTTGGTTGTCGGATGGTACTGGCTGATGAGGGTTTACTCTGGTGCGATTGACCTCAGGCAGTGCTGGCTCACTCCCTCGAAGACAGAGACTGAAATTTCCGAGGGGGAAGGAGATTGCAGGATGAGGATTGTGTCTGGCTCTTGTTGAGGACGCGGTCTTTCGAACTCTTTACTAGGACGGAGTTGGGGAGGTGAAGGGGGGATAGGTGAGTGGAGGTTCTGTTGGGTTTTGGGGGATCTGTTCAAAGTGGAGGGCAAAGGGCATGAGATGACTCTTTGTGAGGACGAAGACAGGGTTGAATCAGGTCGTCTAAGGGGTACCGGCTGGGGGATCTTTCATTAGATGCGATTGGCATCGGGCAGCTTTAGTTGCCGGATGGGTACCGACTGATGAGGGATCATCCTGGTGCGATTGGCCTCAGGCAGCGCTGGCTTACCCTTTCGAAGACGGAGACTAGAATCTCCGAGGGGGAAGGAGATTGCAGGATGAAGATTGTGTCTGGCTCGTGCTGAGGATATGGTCTTTCGAACCCTTTACTAGGACGGAGTTGGGGAGGGTGAACGGGGTTCGGATGGGGGTGGTTGAGCACAGATGCGATTGGCATTGAGCACTGAGCAGAGTCTCGATGGGTACCGACCGTGGTCAGCTGACTTCATTAGAACGTACTTGGGACCTCCCTTTCGATGACGAAGACAGAATTGTTGCACTTGGTCGTCTTCCGGGACCTCCCTTTCGATGACGAAGACTGGACTGTTGCACTTGTTGGTTTTGGAAAAAAGATGGTGGGGTATCATGCGTCCTACTAGTGAGTGGGCGAGCTGGTAGGATGGGAATAGAGCACAGCAACAACAGAGATGGTGGCTCTGCTGCAATAAGTCTTGCTGGAGTAGGGAGCAGGGGATTGATTGGGGGGTCTAGTCTTTTATGAAAAGAGAGCTCTTAGGAACCTCAAATAGTGAATAAGGCAAGTAGGAGAAGATGGTGGGTTATCACGCGTCCTACCAGTGAGGGGGCTAGCTGGCAGGATGGGAGTATGGTATAAGTGCAGCAGAGATGGTGACTCCGCTGCAGTCAGTCTTGCCGGAGTGAGGTAAAGTGGATTGATGGGGGGTTCTTTTGAGTGGTTTCTGAAATTTGTTTAAATCATGAAGATTGTTGTAGACATGTCTGAAGCTGCTCCAATATCTCTGAGCCAAAGCCGTGTAATGGCCCCGGTATCTTAATTTTCAAATACTATTCTTAGGTCAATTGGATTTTTCTAGTTGTTGTTGTTGGTTTTTTTTTTTTTTTTTTTTTTTTTTTTTTTTTTTAAAAGGAAACTGCCCGAGCGAGTGCTAGGGGTGCTGATACGAGCAGACACCACTAGCACTGTCGGGGAGGCTCCATCTATTGGTGGGGAGCAGCACCTGCTGGAAAACGGGTCCAGCGTCCCAGTGAGAAACAATGAAAACAATGTTTATGGGACGAAACTTCAGTGGCAGTGGGGGGATTGGGCAGTGAGTAGCCCAGTCTTCTATTCTTGCGAGGTATCCTTTTGTATCATTTGACAATGGATTAATCTAGTCTGCATTTGTATGAGTTAACTTGACAGACAAGCATTTAGAATAACAGTAACCTACCACGTCTATCTGTTGATATTGAGGTTTGGCTGAAAGATTCCACACAGTGTCTCTAGTGGTTATCCTAATATGATACCTATGGTGAATGATGGTATGTAACACTGCTGAGATTTTATGGTTAGTCTGATTGGCATGCATTTACGTGAGCTAACCTGACAGACATGCATTTGAACT
>BFEA01000017.1:1257441-1270344 GCA_003427395.1 Chara braunii | reverse complement strand
GGGGGGGGGGATCATGTGAGGATGGGGGTGTTGTGTGGGGTGGAGCATAGGCAACAGAGGCTGGCCCGTGACCGGGCGATAGGCAATTGGGAGCGGCTTCCGCTTCCATTGTCTCTCATTCTGCCACCAGTGTTTCCCTATTATACATTGTGATGTGTCCAGTTCCCCCAATTTCTTTTCCGGGTCCAGCCACATTTGCTCGAAGAGGGATACTTGTTCTGATCTCTTAATCGGATCTGTTATTCGAGTCAGAGATTCTTTTAATTGGGCCCAGGCCTTCTGGATTGCTGCCCGAATAAAATCGATGATGTGCAGCTTGGCTTGCTGGTATCCAAAAAGGTGTTCATTCCTCTCGTGAGAGCATCTCGCCCGCCATGCTGTCATCAGGATTTCCAGTCTGGTGAGTGAAAAAAGGTTGGCCTGAAAGGGCGTCCATGACCGTGCAGTATGTGGGTGATGACCCAATAATATCACCGCCGGGTCCCATGAAAGGTCCTGCCCTGTGAGGTGGAGCCATGCTGCGCTCCACCACTGCCATATTTGTTTTGCCAATGGGCAAAACAGTAGGCAGTGCTCCAGGTCGGCTATTTGCTTCGGGGAAGAGTGGCCACAAAACGAACAGATTGGGGATAGTAGCTTCTTTTGTTCCAGCTGTGAGCGAGAAACCACCCAGTCTGGTGTTGGTAGGCACCGGTACAGAATCTACCATTGCAGTGCTCTGTGAGATGTGGGCATCAGGTGTGCGTATCATGGCCAAGTGATGCGGTTAATCTCCTGAGTCATGAGTGTCGAGTCACGTTCCCAACGGTGTTTCACAATGTTGGTTGTATCCACCGTTTTGTGTGTTCTTCTGTAGCAGTCTTTCACAGTGAATTTCCAGAACGGAAGCGGTTGAGATCCCTGCCAATGCCATTCAGCGGGGTCAAACGGTAGCTGGCTCAGAGGGAGTGATGATTCGTACCCGTACCAACCTTCCTTGTCATCTCCTAGGACTCTGACTCTAATCAGGGCGGCCCAGGGGAGTGTTGTGTCCAATTCCCCATTCCTTTTGAGCGGGGTGAGTCGAGCCCCTGGCAGATCCGGTTCGTAGGCCTCCAGGTCCACATATTGTGCCCTCCTATTGGTGATCTTATAGATAACCATTGGGAGTGGAAGCGTCGTAACCGGTACCACCCAGTCTCCCTTGAGGGCTTGCAGACCTTGTTTAAGGGCTGCGTACTAGGCTATGGGGACAGCTTCTTGGAGGGTATTCAGTTTGCCCTCCAAGTCTCTGACGTTCTTTAGTCGGGGGCGAAGTTGGTCGAAAAAATTTCCAGTTAGCTGTTGGTATGTCCCATAGGTCCCCCAGGGAGAATATCCCTTTGTTTACCCAGGACAGCCAGTTCGATCCTTGTTTGACTGAGAGGGGTTGTCCTTGGGCGTCCAGTATTTGTGGGTTCCCAAACCACGGCTGCCTCCATATTTCATGCCACCTTGCTGGTGGCGGGATCTTTTGAGGACCAATGTCTCTCCAGAGAGCAACAAGGGAGGCCCACATGGGATCATTTATTAGGTCTGTTTTGGCTGCTGTGGTGTGAGAGTCGGCGGCTGCTGTCCTTGGAGGCTTGGGAATAGACCACGCCGGATTTGTTAGCCATGCCAACGGATGGATTGGATTGTCTAGGGGAGTTAGTGGTACCAATTGGTTGAGTTGAATGCAGGCTAGGGGTGACCATGAGAGGTCATCAGCCATGAGTAGGCGCACACTGACTTTGAACACCAACGCCTTGATTTGGTCTTCAGGGTCTATGATTCCTAAGCCGCCTTTCACTTTTGGTTGGGCCACTTGGGCCCATGCCACCCTTTTGATACACGTTCTGAGCTCATGGTCGTTCCTCTATAGGTACGCTGCAATGACTAACTTTAGTAGAGATAATTGACGTGGGAGGAAGGTCCAAAAGGTCGTCTTGTACCAGATGGTTGACAAAATTGCGTTGTTGATGGTCAGGGCTCTACCTGCTATAGAGGTGTGCAGACCCTTCCATTTGGCCATGGCGTGAATTGCTGCTTGGACAAGATGGTCCCCATGGTCTTTTGGGGGGCCTAGGGCTGTGAGTCTTATCCCCAAGATGCGGATGGCTTCCTCCTTTGACCGCCAGTTGATTGGGGGCTCATCAGGTGGGGGTTCTGCAGTGTGGAGCCACCAACCCTCCGTTTTAGCATCCCAGTTGACTTTCATGTCTGCAGCTATGGAGAAGACGTGTATTGTGTGAACCAGTGCGTCCATACTGGATGTTGAGGCTTTAATGAGCACCGTCAGGTCGTCTGCGAACAGCAAGATGACCGGTATTTTGTGTACAGGGATTTTTGGTATGGAGATTCGCTCAATGTCAGGGTTGGCTCGTATGAGTGCAGTCAGTGCCTTCATGACGATGACGAAGAGAAGCAGGGCGATCGGGTCTTCTTGTCTCACCAATCTTTGTAAGGGAAAGGGATGTGAGAGGTGGCCATTTAGCGTGATATTCGTTGTCGCGGAATGGTGTAGCGTATGGACCCAGTGTTTAAACTCAGTGCCAAAGTTCATCTTGTCTAAGCACTGGTCCAAGAATCGTCAGTCCACATGATCGTAGGCCTTCTCGAAGTCGATGAATAGGATTGCCGCCTCTACCTGTCTTTGTCTTGCATACTTAATCGTCTCATTGACAAGCAAGACATTGTTTTGAATATTCCTGTGGGGCATGAAGCATGTTTGGTCCATGTGAATCAAGTGGTGTATGGAGAGGAGAAGTCTGTTGCGTAGGGCTTTCGCCACCATCTTGTATGGGAGGGGTAGGAGCGTGATTGGGCGATAGTTCCTAATTTCCGCTCGATCCCCTTTCTTGTAGAGTAAGGTGGTGACCCCTTGGCCCATGAGATCCCCAAAGTGTCCTTCTTGTTGGGCCGCATGTATCATGATGTATGTATGCCATAAGATCCGGACCCAGAGTCTCCCAGAAATGGAGCCAAAATTCTTTGGGAAAGCCGTTCAAACCTGGAGTCTTATCATCATCCATGTCTTTCAATGCTGCATGGATCTCTTGTAATGAGAGAGGTGTGTCCAGGGCCTGCTTTTGTTGCTGAGAAAGCAGGGCTGACAAGCTGTGCAACATGGTAGACCTGGCCTGGGTTAGTGTTTCTTCTCCCCATTGTGCATTTTCGGATGTGTAGAGTTTCTGGTAGTATTGTGTGGAGTAGTCCACAATTTTGTAGGCGTTCGAGGCGTCCGACTGGTGTGGATCGAAGGGATGGTGTAGCTCAGCCACCTGGCTTTGTCTTGCCCTGGTCCTGGCTTTATTGAAAAATGCTCTGGGCATTGTCCCTTCCATATCTGCTTTTTGAATCCGGGCCTGGATTCCCCATTTTTCTGTCTAGTTGTCTAGGTGAGCCTGTAAATGGTCTCTAGCGTCTTGGAGCTGCGAAAAGATTAGTGGGTCCAGCGGTTGTTCTAGCAGTTGATGGTCCCACTGTTCGAGAGTGTGCAACAGGCTATCTAGGGTGGCTTTTCGATCCCTTGCATGTTTAATCGAGAATTTTTTAACCTGCTCCCTAAGATTGGCCACCCCTATGTTAAACCAGTTCACCAAAGACGCGTGGGCGTTTTTCTGAGTCGCCCAGTATGTCCAGAATTCCACCACCATCTGTCTTAGCGTTTGTAGTTTAAGCAAAGATGTGTTAAACTTGTAAAAGCCGGGGCCTCGAGACAGGTGGTGGTGGAACGAAATACCCATCACTATACCTCTGTGGTCAAAAGACTTACATGGGCTAATGGTTTGTATCTCAGCTACGGACACTAGGTCTGTGAGGGTCTGCGATATAAGAAAGAGGTTTATTCGGGAGTTGGATAAGCCTGCTTCTCCTCTAGACCGTAAACAAGTGTAGGCCCTCTTGGTTGGGTGAAGAAGTCTATATATGTCGCATAACTGCATCTCTACAATGATGTGATTGAGCATAATGACGTCCGGTTGCAGTTCTCCCAGCTGTGGCGGGGAGGAGGATGATCGCCTGTCCAGAGCCGGGTCAGGGGTAACATTAAAGTCCCCGGCTATAATCAGGGGGCAGTCATTTGGCAACACTTCCGTGAGATTTTGCAGAAATTGGAGCCTGGCGGCGCTGTCGTTTGGGCCATAGATGCTGGCAATGCATATCATCTCTTCTCCCAATGTTGCTTTAAGGTAGACCCATCTCCCCTCCAGTCTGTCGAAGTCCGATTGTACTGGTTTTAATCTTGACGATGGCGGAATCCATATGGCCACCCTAGCCGAGGCTCTGGCCACTGCTGGTGCTGAGAATGTCGTGTGCGGCCAAATTTGAGTGTGTTTGGCCTTATGATTAGGACTGTGGGACAGGTGGGTCTCCTGAATGCATACCGCATCCGGCCATGACCCTGATTCCAAGTGCTTAATCTCATTCCAGATTGCAGAAATCTTCTGCTGGTTGGYCGTCATGAGGCCATTGACGTTCAACGATTTGATTTGCAGGTCTGCTTGAGACAGTTTCTTGGCCCAAGGCGGCGGTTTTCTGAGAGGAGGCGGGACGACCGGAGCCTGTGGGGGAGGCGGTTGTGCTGGTGGTTGTGAAGGCGGTTATGATGACGACGAATGTTCGGGCGGGGATCGGAGCAGAGGTTGGGGGAGGGGGGAGGGCGGTGGATGCTCCCTTGGGTCAGTATCCTGCCTATTCTGTGGTGTTTGCCTATCCATCTGATGTAGCTATGATTAAATTTGTCCTTTCGTGTGGCTGGTTCTCTGTCTGTTCACAGCCTGTTGAGGAAGGGGGGGTCCTCCCAGGCATTAGAAGCATCAAGGAAGCCATTTTCTAATATTGCCTGGAGAAAGATGTGGATTTGGGTTAGCCTCCAAGCAGGATTAGATCTGAGTCTGGTTGTGGACAGATTTGCTAGCTGGTCTTCTGTGAACCATTGTAGTGTTGAGTTCCTATTGTGAGGGCGATTGTAGTCAAAAATTATCACTGCGGGGACAATGCCTCTCGGGAAGGGGTGGTCTCGTGGGAGTGAGACTCCCTGTACTCCAATGTCCTTGTTGTCCCTGAGGCGGGTTGCAATCATTCTCAGGGATTCTGTTTTCCCGAAGTCCCCTTGCCATCCTTYAATCGTCAGGCCRACGTACTCRTTTATGRCCTTTGATTTGTGAGAGTTGAAGTCTGCAAGGTATCCYYTGATGCGCAAGCCCAGTTGCCATGTATGACTTYGGGAYTCTCTTGTRATTGGTATGAGCAGMAGACCTTGAAKGGGGTCATATGCTCGTGCTGCCAGATTAGAGTCGGAAGGTCTGATGAGATCCCTCAGCTTCCCCCTAGTGGAGGGTTTTGTTAAAGATTGTGTAGTTCGCAGCGAGAGTTGAGTTTCGGGTTGAGGTTCTGTTTCYGACTCTGTATCTGTGTCTGGGTCCTCTGGGTCGTCCTGRTCATCTTGGTCATCAGAATCGTGCAAGGCTGATKCAGAGGAGGAGTCCGCTTCTGAGTCGGAGATYAGGGAGATCSCCTTCTCCGCGGTCTGTGCTGGAGCGATATGCAGCACYGATCTGAGCAAGTGGGGAGGGATATKGTCTTCSCATGTTKYCTGTGTTGTGGTCAGTGCCTTTTGGTTGTGRTCRGCATGCAGAACTGCCGCCATCTCTTGGATGAGGATCTCCGGCCATTGTTGGCCTTCTACCAAGAAGGTGGTCTCTCCTCCCTGTCTTCGGGTAAGGGCCAGCTCCTGTGAGGTCGGGAGTGGGTGCTGTTCTGACCAGAGACGGTCGATAATAGTTTGGGTAATGTGGATGATAGACCGGGCCACCAATTTCCAGTCAACCTCGTCAGGTGATGCACAGGAATTTACTGTGCATCGGAGGTTTTCATTTTTTAAGATGAGTTTCCTGATTCTTTCCCAATGAGTGGGGGAGATCCTGTCGTGCAGGGAGATGGAATCAGGAGACAGCATTTTTAAGAGCACCCAGTCTGTCAATTCCTTGAGTTGTGTCCTTACCCTTGTACGGGTCATATTAGACCTCTGCTTTGGCCGGCTATTTTGTTTCGCCTTCTTCTCGTTGCCGTGGTCTGTTCGTCCGGGGACATCCCGTGCGTGGTCGATGGTCTCCGGGCCAAGGTCTGTCTGTTGCAGGTTGTTTGGACCCCGTTCTGTGTATGTGGATGTGCTGCAAGGGCCCCCTGACATCTCGCTTGGTTGAAATTTCTGTTGGTATGTGTTGTTGTCTTCAGGCACAACAATGGTGTCTCCTTGGTGGTCCAGCTGCAGGTGGGGCTCGTTTTCGGTCAGTGCCATGTGTGTGGATTGTGCAGTAATTAGAGTCTGCTGCTGCTCCCTGTACCTAAGAGCCTTCTGTGCTTGTGCCAGGGCCTGTGCCTGGACTTTCACCTACCTCCTTAATTTTGGCTAACCAGTATTCCACATACCCTGTCATTACTCTCACTGGTGTCTCATTGCCTGCCAACGTCGGTATTGTCGTGGAGCTGACCAGCTGCCCTTGCTGTGGGGGAGGAGACCGCCTCTCATTTTGCATCTGTTGGGCGCCGTTGTTGTGAGGGTGGCTGCCCATCTCCGCATTGCCCTGAATCAGTTGTGGAGAAGGAGTGTTCTTTGCAGGTGCTTCGAGGGCCAGGACTGTGGTACCTTCATGAGAACTGAGGTTTAATGGGGAGCTTCTTGTATCTGGCTCCGACCCCAGATCCATAATGGTGGGGGCGGGTGGCTGAGATTGTAGGTTTCTAACGATGAATCTTCTGAATGCATTCGTTATGGGACGCTGGGCTCGGTTCCCAGTTTATGCCAATTTGTGCGGTAATGGTTGTATCTATGGGACGCTGGACCCGGTTTCCAGCAGGTGTTGCTCCCCACCAATAGATGGAGCTGTTTCATGTAAAAAAAAAAAAAAAAAAAAAAAAAAAAAAGAGTGAGTGGTGAGATGGTACAGGGTAAAGGCGTAAGGGATACGGGGTAAGGGGTAAGGGGTAAAGGGGTAAGGGGTAATGGGTAAGGGGGTTAGGGTACGGTAAGGAGTAAGAGGGTGTAGGGCGGGGGATGTCTGGCGTGGTGAGTTTTGTACTTGATCAAAAGCAAGCTGTACTGGACATGGCAGCAAAGAACCTTAGGCGTCGGCAGCGGAAGACGCAACTGTCACAAACGTGCTCGGTTGTGGCGTCACTGGCGTGAAGAGCTCTGAGAGCGAAACCGTCAGCCTCGTACCAGTAACTGTTGTAGTGCTACAGCAAGTTACTTACCAAATCACACTACGAAACCATGAGGTCCAGTGCGTCGTGCGAGCCATGTATATACCTGTGGGCAGAGTGCGTGTTCTTACGGTTCCTAGGTGCGAGCGTGCCCCTAAAACTGTTTTAGATCCAACAGCGGGACAAAGGTATGCCCATCCTATGATAAAAAACTACTGCTAGTGGCGGGATAGTACAGAATTGCCTACAACCGAGCGAATTCTAGTAAATTGTTTTTACTATTTAATTGGACGGTTGTGCTGTTGCTTCTCTAAGCATTGAATGCGCAACTGTTTCCACACTTTGTCKTCCATTAGTGMTCARAAGGTTTGATCACAATGTTTCCACTTTTCACACCTTTGAAAAGGTCGTCCACCTTGCCAGTGGCAGAGCAAGTGCAGTTST
This sequence comes from Chara braunii, assembly GCA_003427395.1. NCBI lineage: Eukaryota > Viridiplantae > Streptophyta > Charophyceae > Charales > Characeae > Chara > Chara braunii. The sequence continues at coordinate 1,262,694 of BFEA01000017.1, read as the reverse complement.
ATTTTGACACTTGCCCATTTTCAGCAATTACTATGGGTAAATTCTGGAGGCCGTGAAACAAAACAGCAATATTTTCATTTGAAATAACGAGACTCAGTTTCTGCCAGCACAGTAGCTGAACTTCTCACACAGGCCCAGCTAGAATTAAAACAGTGCAGAGAAGACCTGCATGTCCTCTGCCAGAGGATAAGTAAAAAAAAATAAAAAAATCACACAAAGACCTGCCTGGATGCATCTAAACAACGTCTACATTATTTTATTTGAATTCTCAATTGTAAGCGTCTGATACTTCTCAAAGTACCATCTTCTCCCGAGTGCAATGCACCCTCATTATGACTATAAGCTCGCTTTCATGCATTCATTATCAGGGTGCTTTACGCTGAGCGGAAGAGGCTAGGACCTTCCTGACTGTATTATTTTTTTATTCTTTTTCCCCGACTTAATTTTAACTGTGCCCATGCCTTACTGATTCTTTGTCTGTTTCTTTTTTTTTTTTTTTTTTTTTTTCCCAGATTCTTTCCCAGTTGTTTTCTGCTAGCATATTACCTGCCTGTCTGCTTCTTTTTTTTTTTTTTTTTTTTTTTTTTTTGGTCCGTCAACAGAAGGGCAATGGCCTTGAGGTATCATCACCATCAAAGTTGATCAAACTGATTTCCCCCCACCCCCTCCTCTCCGCTAGGTAATTCAGATTCACTTATTCATCCCGATTCTGATTCCATCAGGATTCAAAGTATGGTCTGCTCATCAACAGCGTACAAGCAGGGTATACCATGTAGCAACATGCAGTGGGTGACTGGGGACCACAACAATGACACTTTCCGTTTTGTCTCCTTCGGATTTCGATTAAGTGCCATAATTACTTTCGCCTGTACATCTCCATGGCCTTTTGTGTATGTCTCGTATCCTTCTCCATTTCACTATCTCCGCCTTCCTTCTCTCTCTCTCTCTCTCTCTCTCTCTCTCTCTCTCTCTCTCTCTCTCTCTCTCTCTCCTTACTGTGCCTCGTTTTCTGCTTCTCTTAAATTGTTTACCTTGCCTGTTGGCCATACGCATGCTATGAGTGTGTTTCCTCAATGTCATGAGTATACTTGTTGGGTTCTGAATCGAATGAACAGGATGTCCATCATCAGGCCACCTTTGCAAAACACCCCTCTGGAAGCAGAATAAATGCACAGGTGACCCAGTGGCAGTTGATCAATTTGTCAATTTGTCAGTCATTTGTAACACCAGGACCATTGGCATATGTCGGCTGCGGGCAGACGAAAAGGGCCAAATTTAAATGGAAAACGGGCGGCCGATTCAATTTATCAACGTTGGCCCGATCCCGCCTGGCCACTGTGTTACCTTGCCCGACTCTGATTCTCAAGCGGGGAAAGGTACTGGTGGTTTAAGGGATGCATATCCATACATCTTCAATGCAGCCTGGCAGCCATTGCGAACTAAAGAGCCAGCATTGGTCCAATGGTTTGGCTTTCGCTGCTGCAAGTGGGAACAGAGGGAAGGTCCCTGGGGCCCCGTGGGAAGGTCCCGCAGGTGTCAAGGCCAACCCCTCCCTCGACTGATGAGAGGGTCGCTAGATGAGGGAGGAAGGAGCCAAAGCTGCCAAACCCTACGTGCTTAAGCAGTCGTAGTTCGAAGCTCAAACACTCATTTGCATTGCACTTATTTGCAATTTTGCACACCATCGGATTCTTGACTATTCAAGTGGAATGCCTAACTTAAGGGTATATTATACGAAAAGCCGTTTTCAGGAGTCTTCAGCTGCAGCTGAAGAAAGACTCTCGAAGAAAAACTACTTCCACAAGTTCTCAATTTTCAAGGTAGACTAAGTTTTTCTTTCAGAGTCTTCAGCTGTGAGAAGAGAATGAAGGAGCCAGGCTGAGCTGTAAGTTTAGTCTAGTTTCCACACTGCTGTGTGACAATCGGGGCACTCTCGGACTGATACCAACCTTACACCCTGAGCTGGATTCAGTACAGGGTTCCAGGCAATTGTTTTAAAAGCCCTAAGGTTCCGTGAAAGGGAATCGTTGCCAGTGTGAAGGTTCCTCCAGTGAGCCCAAAAGTGGCCGCACCTTTTAGCATTGTGGGGGTGAAAAATTGTGGAATCTGAAAGACTGAGAGGCAAAGACCAAACGAGCCACATGTTCCTAGGCCAAAAAACTGGCACCTTTGTGCATTGTGCGGAAAGATAGTTGACGAAATTTGAAGGACTCAAATGCAAAGACCAACTGCATGGTGCCAAGGTCCTTAGCCAAGACTGGCACCTTGAAGTTTTTGCCTTGTGTGGAAAGATATTCGTGGAATTCGAGCGAATGAGATGTAAAGAAAGACTAACTGCATGCATTGTTCCATAGGAAAAGACTAACTGCATGCACTTAGTCTTTGTCTAAGGAGCAATGCATTGTTCCTTAGCCAAAGACTAAGTGCATGCATTGTTCCTTTAAGTTAGCCAAAGACTAACTGCATGCATTGTTTTGGCTAAGGAACAATGCATTGTTCCATAGCCAAAGACTTAGTCCATGCATTGTTCCTTCGCCAAAGACTAAGTCCATGCATTGTTCCTTCGCCAAAGACTAAGTCCATGCATTGTTCCTTAGCCAAAGACTAACTGCGTAGTCCTTCCTTCGCCAAAGACTAAGTCCATGCATTGTTCNTGTTCCTTAGCCAAAGACTAACTGCGTAGTCCTTCCTTCGCCAAAGACTAAGTCCATGCATTGTTCCTTAGCCAAAGACTAACTGCGTAGTCCTTAGCCAAAACTGGCATCTTGAAGCTTTGGAATTGTGCGGATTTTATGGAAGGACAGAGATGAAAAGACCGACTGGCAGTGCATGGTCCTTAGCCAGAACTGCCCAAAGAAATCAGGGGGAATCTGAAAGACTGAGATGCAAAGACCAACGGCGGCATGGTCCCTAGCCAAAACTGGCACCTGTAAGTCAAAGTTTTACATTGTGACGAATGAAATCAGGGAATCTGAAGGACTGAGATGCAATGACTAAAATTGGCATCTTTGCGCAATGCCATTGGGCGAAGTAGATTAGCTGAATTTGAAGAACAGAGGCAAAACTTTAAGACCAAAACAACTGACAATGTGGTGGTAATCGAAGCATGATCACACCACAATTACAAGTCCTAGCACACAGATACCCTGGTCAAACAGAAGCTCAAGACTCGGTCAGCGTCGTCGCATTAATATTCCGAAAGAACAACACTTGCGCAGGCACTCAAAAGGAAACACAGCAATCAATGGCATGTGGGTCATATCATCCACGGCTTTCAAGCTAAGGCTGGTGAGTCTTGCGAGCGCCTGACCAAGCAGGAGCGAAACAAAGGCCCTGTTTCTCCATAATGGGCACCCTCCTTATGCCGTAGACATCCGAGTCAGAGGATGAAAGCTGCAATCAGGCATGCATGACCTTTAAATTTCAACACGACAGTTCGCAACGCAAGCTGCAACCAAGCCCTTCTTCAGGCAGCTCTTCTCACGGTGCCGCCACAAGAGATGCATATGCACTCCCAAGGACAAGATGTGCACATCAGTATTTGCAGACCAGGGATGAACCGTAGCGGAAGTACACTGTACTTCCCTGCTAAGCTCCTGACCTAAGGAATACAACGACGCTCGGTCTAGGGTAACGCTACTGAGGCAGTAGTAAGGCGACACATCGTCTTCAGCGATGGTGTCCTTACGGTGTCTGGTGTATGACCCTATGGAGATGGCATGAATGAAGGGAGTGTTTTGTTTCTTCTATTCTGGAAAATCCGGGCCGAGTCTAGTAGTCTACTAAGGGGGGGGGGGTTACGGGCATCCTCCCATAGTATTCTCTAGCCCCGGTGCTCCGGTACATTGGTGGGTAGCCTCACCTGCTAGATGACCGGAGGGTTGCGTTTTGAATCGCAAACCATCTAATAGTATGGAAACTGGTTACTGTCTACTACCGTCTTCACCCGAAGAGAACGCCCTGTCATTATCGCCGTATCACCTTATCTACTAGACGGAAAGTTGCCCCAATTACAGCTATAATGACCGCGGCAGGCGTTCTATTCAGGTGAAGACAGTAGCAGTAAGCCTCGCCGGACTTAAGGTCACAGGAAGGCTGAGGAAGCTTGGTGGGGAATTGGGAATTTAAGGGCTAGCATTGCCAATGAATCAAATTATTAAATCCTTGTGTTTTGTTTCTTGTTTTTTTTTATATTAATTCTCAACAGCAAGTCCTCCTCTAGTAATTGAGTGATAACTCAGAAAATAATGTAGCAGAGGTTTTACTTTCACAGCGTTACTACATCATTGAAACAGCATGTGGTGCCCGAGAGTACTACATGCTACAGACCTTCTACCTCACAACTGCTCAGTCTGGTTGAGGGAAATCAATGCTGTGTGGGTCACATCCTTTCCCAACAGAGGACACCCCCGAAAGGATACGAGTGAGGATTTTTTAGCGAAAGAAAAATCAACCTGGCCAAGTAAGCATAGTCAGTCGCCAAGAGTACAGTTGTGTCAGGGGCGCTTGCCTCAGAGACATCAGCCTGTCACGGCACAAATAGGAATTTCAAAGGGATTGATGTGACGTCTAGAGCATAGCATCAAAATAGTGCGGCTATAGTAGTGAGTCTTCCTCGAGTAAGGTTCAACTTGGTGGTATGGTGGGGAACATGAAAGGCTGCTGACAATCTGCTGGAAGTAGTGAATCTCTGATAATCCACAATGAATCCCTCTGTAAAAAGGAGTAATCAATGCTGTGTGGATTAATTTGCTTTATCTTGGATTTGTTGGTGGGGTGATGTCAGCACTCTACGTCTTTCTATGAGAGGCTGGATACATTTGCAGCAGGCTGAGAAGGGGACACCCCCACCCATAAAGGCCCGGTTGGGTAGCTGTTGTTAATTCAGCTTACAAACTACAAATGTTGAAAAAAGGAATGGAGCTTCAGCAGCGGTGGTGTGCATGTGCGCCGACCCTGCCGAGTCTGGCGACCAATCGCCGACCATACATTGACAGGAGTACCACTCTATAGCAAAGTTTAACCTCAAAAAAAGGAAACTATGGGGTCCCCCAAAACCAACTACCTCAGAGCCACAGCCAGACTGAGTGCAGTCTTTGACAAAATGGCTGGACCCGATTTCCAGCAGGTGCCACTCCCCACCAATAGATTGGAGTCTCCGGTAGGGCAAGTAGGAGTGTTTGCTCGTATCATCACTCCTAATTGTTCCTACTAGGTGTTTAAAAAAAAAAAAAAAAAAAAAAAAAAAAAAAA
>BFEA01000017.1:1194348-1238233 GCA_003427395.1 Chara braunii | reverse complement strand
TTTTTTTTTTTTTTTTTTTTTTTCCATACAGGGGGCCGGGGTGCCGACCCCCGGAACCCCAGAACCCCGGCGGGGTCCCGGGGCCGGGGGTCGACAACCCTGGTCATCAGCGGTGAAAGAAAAAGGCGGAAGGTGACCCCTGGCCAAGAGCGATGCGTATGCGAGCATGAAGACCCCGCATGAGTTAGTGTCACGTTGTTTCGGCACGCCCTCTACGTTCCATATGTGATTGAACGGTTTCGTTTCCACCTCTTTGCCTTGCTCGATCGATCTTTCGAACATAAACTTTGCAAATCCGTCGGTCACTTTTCTTGCCAGTTCTATGCCGGGGCTGAGAGAGTCGTAAAATTCAAATTTCCTCCTCTTGAAGTCAGCCACAATGAGGGTCCAGTGGTTCATGTGTGCGATATGGAAAGGGGCAATTATCAAGTCCATGTCACTTATTATGACGCCATTCGACCAATGCTGCACCTCTCGCTCTCCATATCCCATTTCGTTGTCAAAAAGTTTGGCAAAGAAAAATAAGTTCACCACTGATATTCTTGGAATGCGACCCTTTCCTGTTCTAATTACGGTTTCGTTCTCTAGGTTGCATTCTACGTGTGTGATTCTACACCAGTTGTCTAGTGCGATGAGGTTCAGGTAGAAGTTGAAGACGTTGTCATTTAACCAATTCCTTTCGCCGACTAGTAAAATAAAACCGTCTCGATTTAGCTTCAATACTTCGTTCGCCCCGTGATTGTGTGTGCTCGCTATTGGAAACCTATTCCCGTATTCGCGGATGACATGCGAGAGTGCTTTCATCTCCTTCTCTGATAAAGATGACGTAGCGAGTTGCATTGTCCACCCTCGTTTGCACTTTCTTGCATCCGTTGTTGCAATTTGCACTACACACGACAATCATGACGAACACGACATTGACGGAGGTGTAAAAAATGGTGGTCGGGGGGAGTGGGGGGGGAACGTGGATATAAGGGGGGTGAGATACTTGTACATGGGCAAGTGCCTTACCATAACATGAACAACGAAAACGATGTATTCAAAATATGTCATCATATGTTTATCTAATCTTACACTTACATGGACGACATTGATGTATGCAATCAATCAATCCTGAATGTTGCCCCTTTGCGTCATCGTACCCCAAAGGCATACATGCATATACATACCGCGGCACATCGATGGATCTAGAGAGACACACATGCATCTACGACACACTCCTGCTCACCGCACATTTATCGTGTAAACAATGGAACGGCCAAATACCAATCACTTAGATTTAAAACAAATGAGTAAACAACCCAATTGTATATCAGAATAAATTCCACCCACAAACCTAGATTTAAAACAAATGAGAAAAAAATTAAAACTCTAAATTTTCCGCGAAGAGGAATCCCCTCGAGTTCATTCCCTGTCTCACCCCTCATTTTCCACACGTGTGGAATCGATCACACCCTTTCCGCCTTCTGCCCTATCCTCGTCCTCCGTGGTCATGTCCTCAAGATTGCGAGAACGTTGAGACCCCTCTGCATTCCCCCCATTCCCGTCATCCCCTGTGGCCCCTCCCTGTGGTGTTGTTGTACAGTGTGTATCACCTTTGCTAGTGCATGAGGGAGGATGTAACGACATTCTTGTGATGCCCATCCCAACAGCGGGCTCCGACTCCATCTCTAATTTGCCTTCCATTGCTGCACCTGTCGCAAGGAGACTCCCGTATGTGGTGCCCGCTTCGGACGGCTTCTCGAGTGACACATGTTCACCTTTTGATGTATCCCCCGTGGCGACTGAGATGGCTATGATGGACTTTTCGCCTGCGGACGTGTTCCCCACCTCAGGCAATGGAGCCTTCATGCCTGACGTGGTCCCGACATCTTCCCTTTGTTCACCCTTTGTGTTCCCTGTGGCCGCCTTGGACACAGGGACAACATCTTCTTGGGAGTCCACCTCCATGCTCTCGGTCGTCCTCAAATCGGTGGTGCGGTCGACCTTCCAGTCGATTGATCCGCGCGAGGGGCTCGTATGCAGCGCGTAAAACTTGTGTGTATACTCCAACTGTTGAGTGGCTCGCAAGGCATTGAACAATTGTTTCGCCTTTGTTTTGATTGAGGTTTCGCTCTCCCCGAGGTTCTCTTTCCGCACGTGGCATAAAATTGCGGCCTCCGTCGTTTTCAGCCAATTGTCCTTTCCCAATCGGGCAAACGGTCTCCAACCGGATATATACTTCACCGCCATCTTCCACTCCCCACCTTGGATGCATGGCTCAAAAATGTCGTCATGCCAAATAATATCATGGCCCCACTTGTCCTCACTAGTACGGGCGTATTTGTTATCCAAGAAACACATATTGTTTGGGTCCGCACAAAAGTTGGGAGGAATCGGATCGCCTGGCGCTACCTTCGTTGCCTCATCAGGAATATCAATCTCATCGTCTTCGCCGTTTTCGATAGGCGTACTCTCAACCCGGTCCACCTTTGAGGCAACACTGTTCGCGGGTGGCGGGTTCGAGCATCCCTCTGATCGACCCGATCCATATTTACTGCCGTCGCGCTCCATGGCAGCGGACTGCCCACGCCACCCGGGTGCATAGGTGTCGTTTTCAATCTCGAGTGCGGAGTCCGATGAGTCTTCCTCGCTGTCGACGGGGTTAAACCCTTCACCCGATTTGGTGAGGTCTGCATAGTCCTTGAACGTCAGTTGATCTGCATAGTCCTTGAACTTCAATATCTCGTATCGAGCAACTGACGTCTCGAAGGCACCAGTCAGAGCACCGTGATAATGTCTGAGGGCCTCTGTCACCTTGGCTTTCTTATATATATATCTCCCATCAAGATACCCTCCGGCGCATCGCGGAACAGGTATTTCCACACCTTCATTCTCTTCGGTCCCAACTGGTGGTACATGTCCCTATTGTTGCGATGTGTGGAACGCGGCTTCTCGAGTCGACAGTCGAATCTGTCATTCTTGACAAGTATGTCAATGAACTTTGTTAAGTATGAAATGTCCTTGGCCGACTCGTCACAGGCAATGACATTATTACCTGCAAGCATGAACTCCCACACAAGACCCGCGTGCGCCCTACCCAGCAAAATGACACCTTCCGCTTCTCCGACGAATGAACTGCACAACTTTCGCAACTTGCCGGGTTCTCGCTCCCAAATCGAATGCGCAGCACTTTCATTGCCTTCGACGCCACCGTGTTTTCCTTGACACCTCCCGAACTTATCGTCCACAACATGCACTTCTGTGAGATCATTGAGAAGTCGGGGTGCGACAATTACTTTTTTTAGGTCCTCTCCCTTAGCGTGCATTACGATGGTCATCAAGTCCCGGCTCGACGTAGCAATGTTGCTGTACCTTGTGACGTCACTCGATGGCCTGTCCACCCGTTTCCAGGACCCAGGGATGAGTTCGACGTCCTCCCAACGGAACAAGTGACGCAAGACATCCCTTTGCACCTCCTGCGGTGCAAAGAAGATGAGGACCCAATTCTGACCACAACACTTCGTCATCATTGTGTACAATGCATCGAAGTCCTGCGAGGTCCATGCACTGCTGAAATTTGCGGCCGAGATGTTCACGATGGCGGCCCTACTTGCCATTTTTTGCGTAGAGGTGACGATGTCGTTGGGCGCTGCCATAACCTCCTTTGACCGCATGCACATAGGAAGCAATGTGGTCTGTCTGCCCAGTTTGTCCCACACAAGATGACGTGCACTGGAGGCGATCCGTTTCTCCTCCGCTCGAAGCAAATCGAGCTTATCGATGGCGGTGTATATGAACACTTTGAAGTGAAACGGAGCCTCCTTGTACATTACTTTCATAGGCCCCAAGCCCGCACCTTGCCTTGCCTCCTCCACTTCTCCAAGTCGACAAGGGACCGTCTTCACTTTGTTGCGATGAAGCTTCTCTCGTTCCTTCTCCCATTCAGTTGCGAGCCCATTCGGCGCATACCTCTCTTCCAGGTCCTTGTACGACATGAAGAAGTTGTCGTTCCATTCTGCCCTTCCCTCGGTGCGGAACACGACATAGTCGAACATGCGGACCATGTATCTCTCTTTGCGCATTATGTCGAGGAGGCACTCTGTGTTCACCCTCGGAGGTGTGACTTTGACATTTGTTGCCACCACTTTCCCCTTCACGAGCAGGAGTAACGCGACTTCTCTCTCGCGGCATGTTATGTCCCCGAAGTTTTTGAAGTACGAAGGACACAAATCCTTCTAGGACACGGTGGAGCCTTTGGGACCATCTCTCGCATATATGCAGTGGTACAACGACCTTTGTCCCTTTATCTCATCGGTGTACGGGCCCGGCAGGCGCCCCTCCATCCTCCCCGGCATGTCAAGCGGATCTTGCCATCGCCGATTGACAGTTGACCTTCCTCGAACATTGCGAAGAACCTCTCCACCAGTAACCAGACTGAGGCGGTGGACGTGGCGAGGTTCATGTACCCCCAGAGTTTACTACTCCAATCCTTACTGTATTCATTGTCGAGCGCCTGTTTCACAAACGCCTTGTCGCACGCCTTCCCCATGCAGGCCCTCATGAAGTTTTGCCACTTTTTCTGGTGCGCAACGGCAACGACATCCTTCTCGCTGACCTTAGCTTTGGGGACCTCCATTCTGTTGTTGTCGATCCACCATTGCCTCATATCATGCACAGCGTCTTGGAAGGACAACATCATGGCGCGATTCTCACGTGTGTTGTTGAAGGCGGAGACACTGAAGTACCCTCGTGTCTGGTCATCTTTGAAAAAGACGACTCGCACTTTAGAGTACGAGTGGAGGCCATAGACTCTGACCGCGGCGGAGTCCTTTTCCACCAACCGTTTCATGGCCTCGGCGGTATGCTGACCACAGACAGCGTACCTGTCAAACTCCGGAGAGTCCCTTTTGAAGAACTCGTCCCGCGTGATTTGCCTTCCTTGCCCGCCGACGACGTCGTCCGGATCAACAGGTGCAAGAACGAGCTCAAGTCTCCTATCTATAAAAAATCACTGACGATTGGCAGTGGTACCTTGGCCATGCTTGGAAGACAGGCAGAAGTGATTGTGGTTTGGGAGGTGTTTTGGAGGGTTCTATCCTCTCACCTACAGCAAGTGCTGTATGCAGTTACTCTTGCCCTCCTTTGTCAAAGAGAAGTTATGTCAGAACAACCCAGTAACGTGCAATGTGGCCCATTTCAAGGAAGCCTCAGAGTATTGTCAATGAATATGGTCCATGTGCCGGCTCACATGCAGTTGTCTCGACTGCCAAGCCATGGTCAGTGAATCATGCCCTGACATCTGACACACCATCTGTGAGAAGAGCACTTTCTTTTCTTTTTTTGATTTTATTCCTTCATTTGTTTGGTCATGAAATGTTTTTTTGCATTTATTTTCCCTATTTCACACTGCCACCCACCTGTCCCCCACCCGTCCCACACCCGTCACACTAATCCAAATCCATGGGTAGTGGGATCTCCCTCCAGGGGATTAACTGAGCAGGGGGGGAGCCTCTTCACCCTGATTTCGGCGCCAGATTTCTACTGCTACATACTAACTCCCTCCTCCCTCATCTAACCCTCGTCTCTTTCTTTTTTAAAACTAGAACCAAGGGAGCATTTTCTGAGCATCCTGCCAGCATTGATTACCGATCTCCGGAGGATTGACTGTGCAGGTTGTTGTTCGCCTTGCAACAACTAGTCCTCCCCCCTGAAACTGAACTTGGAACTGGAGTTGGGAAAACCATTTTACTGGAAGCCTGGTCCAGCATCCCATACCTCTGACCTGTCGCCCTCATACACTAGCCTTTCCTTTCTTAATCTCTCACTCAAACCCTCCCCCATACCATGACATCCCTACTATAGAGAAAGGCGCGGGGGGGAAAAGCTCTGAGAAGTCTGATAGGGGTCTTAGTGGGACAGATGGGTCTGAAAGAGTCCAATCGTGGAAGGTGAGGGTATAGTCTCTGACCAACATTTCCTGATCCTCCCCATTTCCCAATTCCTCTCCCATCCCTCCTTTCCAGACCACTGTCGCCATCCTACCCCCTTGTTCCCCCCCCAGCCAGTCCGTGCTGAACTTTTGGATGGTTGTGTGGATCTCCTTTTTGGAGTTGAGAAATGTCAGCTTTTCCTTTGTCAGATCCCATTCACTCACCCTAGTAGCCCATCTCTGCGGTTTTTGAAAAAACGGAAAAAAAAGTATCCCAAGGACAATGACCTTATTCATAACCGCCACCCTCCCGATTATGGAGGTTTGTTGTTGTTCCATGCCGACGGTTTTTCCAAGACAGGTCTGAAAGACCAGTTGTCATTGTTGAGTGGTTTACTGTACTAGGGTGTCAGTCCGACTCCCTAGCCCATTCCTGTGGTGTTCTTACTCCATAGTGGTTGATTCACCATTCCACAGTCTTGCTTCCCCAGTTTGCAGCTGTGTCAGAGAGTCCGCAAAATCTGTCCATAAGTCTTTTGACTTCCATGAGGTGGTTGTGGGTTCCATCCATCATCAGGGACAGATCAGCAGCATATAGGGAGCAGATGGGGATGGCTTCCCCTGGAATAGCCGCCACATGGATTCGTGTCAGATCTTTGTGCTTTCTGAGGTTTGCAGATAATGCTTTCGTTATGACAAAGAAAAGGCATGTGGTAAAGGGATCTCCCTGCCTGACTGGCCTATGGAGGGAGATCGCTGGTGCCAGCACTCCATTGATTTGGACTCCGGCTGTCGCTGATCGGTGTAGGATTAATACCCATGAACTTTTTCCCTATGTTAATCTGTGCAAGTGGGGCCTCAACCCTTGTGCAAGTGTTTGCACAGTAGCAGTGTTCTTTTCTTTTAGCAAGGAAAACTCTGGATTAGGATTAATACCCATTAACTTTTTCCCTATGTTAATCTGTGCAAGTGGGGCCTCAACCCTGGTGCATTGCAGAGTAGCAGTGTTCTTTTCTTTTAGCAAGGAAAACTCTGGATCTTGTTCACCCTTTCAGTGGGAGAGAGAGAAGGTGGTGGAGAACAATCAGCTTTCCACTGCGGATGCCATGCCGTCCCTTTTGTTTTGGCTTAATTTTTTCTTCCCATGCTTTTTTGCTGGGTCTGAGAAGCCCATGTTGGGAAGCATGACCCTGTGCCTGATGACACTCGTCAAGCATAGCACGCTGACCATTAGGGGTAGATGGAATATGGAGGGCTTGTTATTTTTTTCCCGTGGCATAAGGAGGGAGATTAGTGGGCTAACCCTGGTATAAGAGCCCATATGGTCCCATAAGTTGGGGGACAGGACATGGTATCATCCAGTCCTCCTGGATAATTCTTCCTTCCAAAAGGACTGACCAGGAGAGGGGAATGCTCTCCAGAGAAGCTGTTCCCTGCGTCTGTGAGGCTAGTACCGGCTTATGCGCGGACTGTGAGGGCTTGCCGCTGGTCCATTGACTCTTCCTGGCCCCATATCTGGTATGCCGAACACGGAGGGCAATCTCCCTCTACATTCCAGGGAGACTACAGCACATGCACCACCAGTTTCTTTTTTGGGGAAACTGTGGCTGTGACACACTTTTAGTTTGAAATAGGCAAGAAAAGACAAAAGTGACGCCAGTGTCATGGTCTGAGTTCCAACATGTGCAAGTTTAGCAGGGGTGTAAAACTGCGCCAGTCATTACCTGCAGTGGTGCTTGGCAGATTTAGGGTCGCCTTTTTTGCTCCATTTCAGGAACTTCTAAAGTTGCCTATTCTGAACGTTGGGTGTGACTCCAACGTACTGGCCCCCCTTTTCTTTTTGAACATCTGTGGTCGAATTCTGGACATATGACAGTTACCTTCGGCACTTGGCCGTGTGGTTTATCAGACAGTCTATAGAGGCCCGTTGAGACTCCCTTCCAACCCTCCCCTTCTTCTACAATCCTACCTCAGTGTCTAGCACTCAGGACTATCACTCACTCAGGGGAGACCTTGACCGGACGGCAGTTGCAGGTACCAGGGCTAAGCGCAGTCCCACTTACCCAGCACAGTCCCACTTACCCTACTCAGACCTAATCGAAGCATAGTCGCACGAGCCCAGTCGCACGGGTACTTCAGGCGCTAGGTATGGATGTTCTCTACAAGTCTCATAGGTGGACCTATTCGTTGTCCCTACCGTTGTGTACACAGTTATTTGTTACTACTGGTCTTGTTGTGAGGTTGTTCACTGTGCATACTATTGAGATTATTACTTGTTGTTGCTGTAATCGTTGTTGGCTGTCAACTATATTTGTTCACGCTGGAGGCAGACTGTCTATCCTATTCGAGGCCTAAGGGAGCCCTCAGCACAAGATCCCTACTAAGGCCCTTGCCTATGACTCTACTTTACACAACGGACAATAAGAACAGCCCGTACAGTCAACCGTACACTCACTCAGCACTTATACAGTATACCTACTCTGGGTTGTTAGCAACACGGTCGGAACCCAGGGCAGATCATTGCTCAGTCAGCAATATATTCACATCATTATACAGGGACGCTGGACCCGATTTCCAGCAGATAAGAGCAGCCACCGCTAGCACCTGAGGAGAGGCTCCATCTATCGGTGGGGAGCATCACCTGCTGGAAAACGGGTCCAGCGTCCCTTATGCAAAAATAATACAGAAACATACGAAAGCACGAGGATTGACTGGAAAAAAGACTGGAAAAAAGCCTGCCAGCATTGATGACTCTGGATTCCAGAGGATTGACTGAGCAGGTTGTAGAAGGGCTCTCCGTCAGCATCCATCCACCCTATCTAGCCAATGTCGTAGCCATCTTTCTTGTGAAAAACTGACTGGTCAAGAAGGCTAACCCTGCTATCCTTGACCCGGAGACACCAAGGGGCCACTGGGGCCCACCAGTGGCACCCTGCGTTTCCTTACCCACTTCTCTCCCAGTCTACCTTATCCTGTGGGCACAGCCCATGCTTATTCCTAAATATGTAAATGAAGCGTCACAAATCTACAAGCATGAGAGGGTGGTGCTGCTGTCACCAGTTTTCGGGTCCATACTCTGCCATTTCACCAACAACGAAGGGGTATCACATCAGACGTATTTCCAGCGACCGGGGTGGGGAGGGAACGGATCCGGGAAATCCTCAGTTGGTCTCAAGGGGACAATAGAGTCAATAGTCAGCCAATCTTTAAACCTCAATCAATAATCCTGTGGCACTGCCTCCCTTCCCTGTCCTTCCTCCCCCTCCTCACTTCCATTCCAATCCCCTGACCAGCACACCTCTGCTACCCACGCCTCTCGATCCCCTCCCAGCCACTTCCTAGAGAACTGCACTAGCCTCTTCACGATGTCCTTTGGCCTGTGAAGGGTATCGAGAGCGAGCTTGACTGACTTCCGTTTGTACGTTAGTTCCAGTTGGATGTGCTGTAGGTGGCTGTCTTGACCTATGAGGTACGAGAGTTTTGCCCCTTGGCAGGGGCGGGGAGCGCTTGCCTCCGTCTGGTCCGATACTTTATCAGCGAGGTGAGAAACAGGGAGTAGGTTGTCTTATTGCTTAATCTCCCCCAGCCAGTTTCTCCATCATTCGGGTGCCACTGGCGGCTAGCTTTGCGAGGCTGCATCTTACACATTGGGCAAGGTGGTTGATCACCCCCTCACACCCTGTCATATCTTCATATTCGACCTGGGCTGATCTGATTTGATTGAGTTTGATCCGCCCTGAAGGCCCGGGGATTGGGTTTGCCAGGTAACCTGTTGATAGCAGGAGCGTGAGGCCTGGTAGAGAGATCTGGGGATGCCTTGGGGCGGGCATCCCAAGGGAAAACCAAGGGTTCCTGTGAGGACGACGCTGGCCGGAGTTGGGGTGAGTCGTGTTGACCTGTAACCTAGCAGGGTGGTGGCATGAGGCCTGGAGTTCGGCAGGGAATAAGACAGTGCTAGAGAATTTTAGAGTGTTCTGTTAGGGATTGCAGGGGTTCTGAGCATTCGAAGGACTTCTGTGGCTTTCCTTTTTGACTTCGTAATTGCTGCTTGAGTAGCCTAACCGAAGCCAGGTAATGGCCCTGGTATTTCAAATGACTTGTATAATTCTATACGGGACGCTGGGTCCGGTTCCCAGCACGTGTTGCTCCCCACGAATAGACTGGAGCATTTGTAAATTAAAAAAAGAAAGAAAAAAAAAAGAACAAATTGAGGTTCCTACCTCGTTAAAAAAAAAAAAAAAAAACAATGGGCGATGTGTTCGGATATGGCTATCCTCTAGTGGTTGTGATTGTTCTCTGTGGTTGTGATTGTTCTCTGTGGTTGTGGTAGAACGCTTTTAGGCTCTTGGGACTCCTTGCAATTTCCTTGAGGCGGTTTTTGATGTTGTTTTATTCACGGACCTGCGGTTTCGATGCCAGAACGACGCTGGCCGGTGCTGGGGTGTTGACCCTACAACTTGTTGACAGCAGGAACTTGAGGCCTGGTAGAGAGATCTGGGAATGCCTAGGCAGGGGGATTTCATGGGACAATCAAGGGTTCCTATCGAAGACGATGCTGGCCGGAGCTGGGGTGAGTTGCTTTACCCCGTAACCGATAGCGGGGCTGAGAGGCCTGGTAGAGCTTGGTAGGGAATACGACAGTGTCTGAGGGCCTCGAGGGTGTGTTAGGACCCTCTGGCGCTTTAGAGTGTTTGAAGACAATTGCTGGGATTTCTGTTGCTGGATAGTCTCCCAAATTACCACAAATAGCTCTGATTTTGGTAACAAAAAAAGAGTTCTCAGATTGTTCTTTGCCAAATCCAGGTAATGGCCCTGGTATTTCAAATGATTTCTATAATTCTATATGGGACGCTGGGCCCAGTTCCCAGCACGTGTTGCTCCCCACGAATAGACTGGAGCATTTTTGTTCCAAAAAAAAAAAAGAAAAAAAAAAAAGATCTGTTTCCATCTGAACTAATTAGATTTGGCTGGTTCTCATTCGCTACGATCGGATTTCTGGGAAGTGGGCAAGGTAGTGCAGCCATCATAGGGTTGGATGGGCAGTCAATCCCCTCGCACGAGGGCAATACATGCTGCTTATCGTTAATGACCGCTCATAAACTACAATCGCATGTCTGTTTAAACAAACAATTACAAATGTTCAGGGACACTGGACCTGTTTTCGAGCAGGTGATACGCCCCACCAATAGATGGAGCCTCCCTGGAAGTGCAAGGGGTGCCTGCTCCTATCAGCACCCGTAGCATCAGCTCGGGCTGTTCACTGTAAAAAAAAAAAAGAGAAAACTACGATGCAGTCAGGGTTTGAGTTTGAAATGCACTTGATGCAAAAGGGCCGGTAATGGTGAATGTATATAACCTATGTTTCAGGACAGGTGGGGTCAAGTGGGGGTGTGTTGTGTTCGCCAGATTGCCTGAAGTGCATTTTCAAACTATTTTCTTGACTGCACCGAAGTTACCCGCGCCCCCCCCCCCCCCCCCCCCCCCCCCCCCCCCCCCCCCCAAGAGAAAAAAAGAACCTTGTGGAAAACCCTCATACCCCGGACCCAACATACAACAACCATGGACTACCTTCTTCCCCCGAACATAAGGCATATGCGTTGTAACAACGAATACAACGCATAGGGAGCTTCTATTCGGGTGCGCTCTATTCAAATACAACACATATGCGTTCTATTCGAATACAACGCATTTCCGTTCTATTCAACTACAACACATATGCGTTCTATTCGAATACAACGCATTTGCGTTCTATTCGAATACAACGCATTTGCGTTCTATTCAAATAGCCCTGAATTTCGAATACAACACATATGTGTTCTTTTCAAATTTGAAAACTCAAATACAATGCATATGCGTTATACGTTGTGTAAAGTTGTAAACATCCAATGCATGCGCATGGATGCAGAGTTTTGAACTCGCAACCTCAAACCACGATGCACATTTCCAACTGGTGCCCTGACCACTGGGCCACACGCCATCTGCATGAGGGATCTGCTAGCGGGGTTGGTAGGAGCAACTTCGGCTAGTAGTCCTGGCAGCTCATTAGGCGCAAAAGTAAACACCAATTGTGTCTTTGAGCTGAGTTCAGATCTTGTGCATGGAGAAAAACACAAAGAAAGAAGGGAAGTGGATTTCAACCACTGACAGTCTGTGGCAAAAAAGGATTTTCAGTTTTCAGTCCCTAATCCTTTTGTGCCCCCATGCACCACCCCACCCCCCGCACCCCCCCCTTCTTGCCCCCCTCCTTCTAGATATAGAACTGATCAGATCTCTTTGCCACCTGAACCACTTGCAGCTTCACCTGTTTGGCAGGTGAAAGTTATTTATTCCTTTTTTCGAGAAGGGATCTCTGCCTTCTTTTCCCCAGTGGTGCAGGGACCTTGCACATATCATAACGGTAACCGTTAAGCTTAAAAGCTATAACCGACCAATGACAAATGATAAATTGAATCAGATCAGAGGACTTGACACACACAGCCTGAGGGGTTTGTCTCTCATGGCCGGGGTCGTCTGAGGTCTGAATGAGATCCCGTGCATCATCTCTGGGACCCCTCTCAGGTGGCAAATGTATGGCCTTGATAAAAAGTGTGAAGTTGTATACGGGAGCCAAGCTGAGCCTCAAGCAAAGACCATTCTCAGGCACAGGCGGACATACCTGATCATAGTTAGGGTCAGCAGACCTCAAAAAATGTGCATGGAAATGAGTATGTCTTGGCTGGGCCAGCAATTTGGAATGGCAAATGAATCCACGGCCATTCTTTCTTCAAGAAAAGCATCACAACCCGGCACCCTTTTCTTTTTTTTTTTTTTTCTTTTTTTTTTTTTAAACCAACCCCCCACAGTGCTAGTGGTGCTGATAAGATCAGGCACCCCTAGTACCCGGAGAGAGGCTCCGTCTATTGGCGGGGAGCAACACCTGCTGGAAAACGGGTCCAGCGTCCCATTGAATACAGAATGAATAATGACTGAGAGCGTGATATTGACTATGAAACCTGCCAGCATTGATAACTCTGGTATTCAGAGGATTGACTGAGCAGGTAGTTAGGCCGCTGAGAAAACTAGTTCCTTCAAATCTAAAGCTTCTCCTGCTGGAAACCAGCGTCCCTTGTACATCTTCACCCTCATTAGAGTGGCGCCAGATTAAACCTTTAAGCTCTGGTACCGATGGGGAGCTGCTGATTTTGGTGACTGTGTCTGGTGGCATGTACATATCAAGTTGTCCCACCCCATGTACATATCAAGCTGTCCCACCCCATGCGAACCCAACAGATTAAACTATTTCTTTTGATGACTCTCTCTTCTTCCTCAGTACCTCCGTCCCATACCACTTTACCCATCCCTCCCCCCTGCTGTCCCCCAAGCCAGACCAAATTGAAGTGTTGTATATGCTGAGAAATTTCCTTCTTAGTTGATAAAAAATGAATTTTCTCTTTAGTAAGTTCCCATTGATGCAGGATGCTTGTCTGGATTAGTTCTTTTATAGATTCAGTGAAATCCGGGCCGTCCAGCCTGGCCCCTTCCCATTCATAGGTGCATCTTCTTCTCCAAATGGCCCATAAGATTGCCCTTCTACTAAGAATAAACAGATTATGAGTGAATTCATCGAATGGGATCACACTCCATGCTTCCAATAATAGGGGTTTCCAACCCCATGGCCACTGCATCTTTGTCTCCAATATATTCCAGATTCTGTCCCACCATCTCCAAAGCCAAATTGAACTGGGACATTGAAGAAAAACGTGTTCAATTGTCTCCGGAATCAATCTACTTGGATAAGCGCTTTTGCATAGCTTGCACCAGGGTTGGACTTGAATGTTTTTGTCCTGTGAGATTCTTTCTATTAACCAGTCATTTGTAGGGAGGCATCTGTGTTCGATCTGCCATTGTAGGGATCCTATTTTGGCTGGTTTGAGGTTCTTGCTACGAAACCACTTGATATTCTTTAGGTCGTTTATACTTAGGTTTAGCTGTCTCCTCCATCTGTCAGATACTTTATCCTTCAGGTTGATTGTTGGACGCAACATTCTGTATGCTGACTTGACTGTCAAGGTATGAAGGGATCTGGTGTAATCTCTGTTTTTTTTGAGTTGCGACCCCCATTTCCATACTTCTGGATCCATTGCTAGGTGTGATATAGGAGTACAGGGCCTGAAAGCCAACCATCCATTTTCAATTTGTAGTACTCTGATTCTGAATATTTGATCTTTAGTGACCCATCTGATTTCGTTCTCCGGTGGGGGGGTTGTTGTATTGTCTTCTTTTAGGATGAAAAGAGAGGTTAGAATATCACCTTTTGCCTCAACTTTCTCCACTTTTCCTATAAGGTGAATGCTGTCGGTAAAGGCCACCCAGTCATTGGGTTTGATCTCCGGGCCTTTCCTTAGGATGCAAACCCAGTGTAAGGGTATCAGCTCGATGATTCGTTCCAAGGCGGTCTCTGAGTGGTGGCAATATCTTAGCCTCTCTTGGATTTCGTCCTGGGTGACCCAGTCCCTAGTTTCTTTATTCCAGATATCCTTAATTATAACTACTCCCCTCTTAATCCAGCCTTTCCAAGGGGAGTCGTTACAATGAAGCGTGACACCTTGATCATCCCGTATCCATGTGTTGTTAAACAGGGGTTGTTGACAAACTTCCTCCCACCTATTATGATGGATTTTGTCTGGTATAGGTAATTTCCTCCAAGTCTTGATAAGGGAAATCCAGAATGGATCCCTACTGAGGTCTCTTTTAGCCTCATCCCTGTCGTTTGAGGGGCCTTCTTCCCCTGCTGATTTTTTACTTCTTGGGAGGGGCCAGACTCGATTTTCCAACCACATTAGGGGGTCAATTGTTTCATTAGTTAAGGGTGCCAATCGCCTAATTTGTTCCCATGCTAGGATAGTCTATGAGACCTGTGGGCTAAAGAGAAGCCTGATGATCCATTGGATAGATAGTGTCATAGATTGGAGAGTAGGGTCGATACAACCTAGCCCGCCTCTTGATTTTGGTTGAATGATTSCAGACCAKGCAACTMTGCTTATCACATTTGTGAGGTCATGGTTCCCTCTCCATAGGAAAGCTCTGAGGCACTGATGAAGCGCTTTGATTGGGGCTTTGTCAAGAGCCCATATTGCAGATTTGTACCAGATGGATCCCAATACAACATTGTTAATGATTAAGACCCTCCCAAAAATAGAGGTATGCTTGTTTTTCCAAGTCTCAAGTTTAGCCTGAGCAGCTTGAAGGATCCCTTCGTTATTAGAGGTCGGTTTGCCCGCAGCTGATAGGTTGATGCCTAGGATTGTGACTGGGGACTCCATTGGTAGCCATTTAATCTTTGGGATTTCTGGTGGCCGGGCACCCTGATGATGAATCCACCAGCCCAGTGTTTTGTTTCCCCAGCTTATCTTCATATCTGATAATCTACAAAATTGGTCCATTAGTCTTTTAAGGGCACTAAGGTTATCCTCTGATGCATCCAGCATGAGAGAGAGGTCATCAGCAAACAGGGAACGTACTGGATTGCATCCTCAGGGATAGATGTTATTCTAATTCTTTTGATGTCCTTATTTTATCTTAAATTTGTTGTAAGGGCCTCCATTATAATTACAAAGAAAAATGGGGCTAGTGGATCTCCTTGTCTAACTGATCTCTCCAGATTAATTGGGGGAGCTAGGTTACCATTTACCATCGTCCTAGTTGTTGCATTTTTGTGCATAATTTCTACCTATCTTCTAAAGTAAGGGCCAAATTTTATTTTTTCCAGACATTTGTCTAGAAACACCTAGTCAACGTGATCGTATGCCTTTTCAAAGTCTATAAATATAAATGCAGCAATGTGTCTGGATTGGCGAGTGACTTTGATAAGTTCATTTACCAAGAGGATGTTATCCTGTATATTTCTTCCTGTTATGAAACCTGTTTGTGCTGGGTGAATAATATCTGTTATAACCTGGGTCAGTCTGTCAGTTAATACCTTGGCTACTAATTTATATACTACTGTTAGCAAGGTGATGAGACGATAGTTTCTTATATTTGTTTTTCCCCCTTTTTTGTATAGGAGAGTTAGAACCCCCTGACTTACAAATTCCCCCATTTCCCCTGTACTCCATACTGCCTGATAAAATTCCATAAGATCTTGGGAGATATTGTCCCACATTAGTTCCCAAAATTCCTTGGGGAAGCCATCAATCCCCGAAGTTTTTTCCTCTTCCATCAGCATTAGTGTTTTCCATACTTCCTCTTTTCTGAGAGGTTTGTCCAACGCTTCCCTCTGATTATCTGATAGGAATCGTGTCATGGGTTGGAGGAAATCGTCGATTTCCTTGATAAATTGATCTCTGGGAATTTTTTTTTTTTTCTGATGAAAAGAGTTTCTTAAAGTAGTCTCCAACAATTTTGTTACAGGCAGCCGATGAAGTGGATAAAGGTGCATTAGTGTCACAGGGATTGGATAAGGCCTCGATAGTGGTTCTACCTGAATTTGCTTTTGCCATTGCAAAGAATCTTGCATCCATAGATCCCTCCATTTGATTCTTCTTTAGTTTCCTCCTAATTCTTATCCTCTGCCACCTATATTTCATATGTCCCATTAGTTGTTCCTCTAATTTTTTGATTTCATCGGCTATGAGGTCTAGTTGGTCCTGATCTTCAGTATGAATTTCTGTTTGTTGAAGCTCTTCAATTCTTTTGTGTAACTGTATTTCATTTTGATGCCTTTGTTTAGCAAGAGCCTTGGAATATTCATTGCATTTACGTCCTAGGAAAGTTAGGGTGTTTTTGAACCACTTAATTGTATCGTTAATGGGGGACTTCTGTTCTCTCCAGAAATTCCACACATCAATGAGGAATTGTTTGAAATTGTCTGATTTGAGATGTGAAGTGTTAAGCCTGTAAAAACCCTCTACCTTGATCAGGTTTCCTGCTGAGTATGAGTACTACCATGCACATAGCGTGATCTAATTCTGGGAAGGGGATTCTTGGGAGTATGTTGGCAAACTGTACTGACCCCTGCAGTTCCTCAGAGATTATGATTAAGTCTATTCTGGACTTTATGCTTTTCCTTGCTTGATTCCTCCTGAAGCAGCTGAAACTTTGGGTATTCAGGTTCAATCTCCTAAAGGAATAAAAAAGGTTAGCTGTTTGACAAAGGTTTGAGATGATAAACTCATCCGTTTCCACATAAGCAGGACAGGGGACAGAGAGGTTCCACCTGTCTAATTTACGGTCTGGAGCTGCATTGAAATCTCCTGCCATGATTACGGGGATGCCTGATGGTAAATGGGTGAGCATACTGGAGAAGAAGTCATCTCGCTCACCTAAGTCATTTGGCCCATAAACATTTAGGATGCTAACCATTTCGAGTTTCATCATCACTAGTATGTACACCCATCTACCCTGCCGTTGGTCTGCCTTCCATCCTATAACTTCTAACTTGGTGTCAGGGGGCATCCAAATTGCAACGCTCGCACTCCCTGGTTTGGGAGCATGCGCTCTGTCTGACGTGTGGGGCCAGATTTCTTTATGGCATAATTATGTGCATCTGTGTTTTGAAGGTGAGTTTCTTGTATACAGATTACGTCGGGTGAGTTTTTACCATCTACTCCCCTAATTTGTTCATATATTGCCTGTTTCTTGGAGTTCTTGGTTGAGGCTAACCCATTAACGTTTAACGACCTGAGATCTAGGTATGCATTTCTCTTCAGGAGTTTTCAATTTTTGTCTTTTTTGTAAGCCACATCTACTAAATTTATTTCCCCCATCATTAATGATTATAACCAAAGCTAACTATTTTGGGAATAGGGCAATATCTACTTTCTGTAGATGACCAACCAGTGGGCGTTTTACAAGAACTCCCAGTTTCCAGTATCTAATATGCCCCGATGCGATAAAACTGCCTGTTTAATTATTCTCAGCAGCAGTAAGGTTACATCTGACTCCAACCAAAACTGACAGGCCTTGATCTTTAGAACTTGAATCTCCATAAGAGATTTCATACTCATCCATTTTAGATCAATAGACTCACCTACCTTGTATCGCAAGTATACATCTCTGTCAACAATCCTACTTATTTTTGATGTGAAAGTGAGTGTCGATGAGAGAGTGAGAGTGGCCCAGCCCCCTTGTGGAAATGACTCTTTAATATATTTCGCTACATCCATTTTAATCATCATCTCATCTGTCTTCCCTCTTGTGAGGTTTGACAGGGAGACAAAGGATGACGTTGTACCTTGTAATGTGACTCCTCCATATTGAGAACCATCTACCATTGACAAACGAACTTCCCATACTCCTTCTTTCAACCTGACGGGTATAATGACTATTCCAGGTTTAGAGAGGGATATGACACTCACATCTATGCTCATTTTAGATCTGAGTTTTTGCCTTTTGCTAGTACTGTTGGTGCTAACCGTCAAAATGGACGAGATGGATTGTTGCATGGCACTAGCGTCTCTTGTATCTCCTGTCAAGTCTATTTCTAGAAGAGGGGTGGGTGCAGATCCACTGTCCTGCTCCTCCCCTTGTATATCCTGATGTGGAGGGGGTGGAAGTTGTTCATCCTCATTGTCCTACACAATGAGTGATGAGGATCTGTCTTCCTCTTTTTCTTGGGTATCTGATACCACCAGGATTTTTTTCTCCCCAGTTATCTCTGAAACTACTTCCTTTACTTGTCTGTCCCCGTCCCCTGTACTTCCTTCAGGTTTCAACACAGTCTCTCGAGACAAGGACAGGGTCGTTGTATCCGTAATGGTAGAAGATTCTTGGCTGCAGCACAGCAAGAGGGAAGAATTTTGGGACACTGGTTCATCCAGCCAAATGGCGTCCCCCAGTTTGGAACAGTGTGGGGGCTCCTGTGATGTTTGGGTAGAGGCTACACTCTCAGGCCTGTGAGCCTCTTTACTGATGAGCAGCGAGGGAGTTGAGTCGCCCTGAAAAACAGAATCAGACTCAACCCCTACGGTCCCATGTTGAGTGTAAGTGGTAGTTGGAGGGTGAGCCTGAGACACAACGGGAGTGATGGAATTCATCAAGTTTTACTTAACTACCTCTTTCCTTCTTGTGTCTTGGCGTGACTTGTTCTTCTTTGATAGGCGCTTCTTCTTTCTTGCTTTGAACTCCTTTATGAAGTGAGGAGTGATTGCCAACTGTTGCAATCTGCGGTTATTACTACTTCCCCAAATCTTTGATACTCCCTGAACATGAGATTTTCTTGGTAGGGGTGCTTTTTTGTACATTTGTTTTTTATTTTCTTTGTTTATCAAGTCACTTTTCCTCGCCAAAACCTTTAGTCTTCTTGATCCAAATTGGCGGTGAGACCCCCCTCGCTCTCTTTTATCTTCCTTGTGTTGTAGCAAGGGGGGATGGACTTTCTCTATGGCAATGTGCAGTAGTCTGTTGCTGGCTGTCAACCAGTCTTCTTCCGAGGGCAGACCAAATTGAAAAGCCGATTTTAGACTGTCGCTACAAAAAAGCAGGGATCTGATCTGATCCATAATGGGAGTCCAGGTCTCTTCCACCGCGTACGGATATTTGAACTTTAAGTTACTGATCACCCAGTCTGACACATTCTGTACCCCTTGCTGTAATCTGATGAGCGAGTCATGTTCCCCTCCCTAATCTCCTATTATTTTGAGAGGGATAACCTTTACCGGGGCTTCTTCATAATCCACGTATTCTGTTGAGAAAACTTCTCTAAGTGGGTCTACCTCCATGGGAGTAATGCTTGTCTCCCACGAGGGATAAACAGACTGAATCTGAAGTTCAGTCTGTATTCTATCACTGTCAGTCTCAACCAGTGTATTTTGAGAGAAATTTGATTCTGACCGATTTACGTGATCCTGTTTTTTCGGCTGTGGATTAGTCGACAGTTGCTGTGACTGTGGTGACAATGGTGAATTTCGTACTAACTGGGTGACCTGCTGAGGTTGTGGCGGTGAAGACAATAAGTGTGTCCCTGACCCCTCCTGTTGTGAGTTTTCGTCATGGCTTGGTAACTCAATTGTATATGGCTCTTGTTCCACCTGCAATATGAGTTTCTTTTGACTGGTTTGTGTGTCTGTTGCAGTGGATGAGCCTTGCTCCTTTGGTTGTTTCTATAAAGAGGGTCGTTTTTTGGATTTCACCGTTCTCCATTCTAAGCCCAAACCATGACTTGTCTGAGGGATATTTGGGAGGTAGTTCGGCCAACGGTCCCGGGGACCTGCACTCATTCCTTTTGAAAAACTCTTGCTGTACAACCCTTTCTTGATTGGATGGACTTGTCCCCGCTGGCCCCGATGGCCCCGGGGGCCTGTGCTCATTCCCACTGGGGACCTCTTGCTGAACTGCCTTGTCTTGATTATACGGGATTGACCCTTGCCTCCCTTGAGACTCCTGTTTCTTCTGTACCCTACCCTGAGCAACTTGCATCCCCTGTGTGTCTTTTCCTTGCTTATCGTGACCATTTGACCTGCTCAGGGGGCTTTTCTGCTGATGTTGTTGATTCTGATGATTGGGGTGCAGAGTCTGCTGGTTCTGATTGTGATGCTGTTGGGGGGGCATCCATTCAGGAGGTGGGCGGGGGCCTTTTCGGTGATCACCTCTTCCCTCTCGATACCATCCAATCTGCAAACCGGTCTGCGATACTTCATCACAGTATACCCAACCCTCAAAACCCGGCACTATTGGAACCCACGTGTGAGGTCTTTGGAGATCATTTTTCAGCTTCCGGTCCAGTGGGTGTGAATGTTGGGGGTGTAATGGACATGCAAATTCTGTGCTGAGGTGTCCATATGCTCTGCATTTGAAACACCACGGTCGGAATTTGTGGGCAGTGTGGATCTGAAAAATCCTTCCCCCCATTTTGTATGGGACAATGTCGTCCAAAGAGAAGGGTTGATCCTTTTGTAAGTCTTTAGCTATCATCAAGTAGTCATCCCGTTTTGCCATGTGTGTAGGTAGCGGGTCAATAAAGTCGACAATCTTAAAGATTTGTCCAAAGTCATGCACAAACGCCGCTTGCACTTCGATAGGAATATGACGGAGTCCACCCAGTAGTGATCTCTCATCAGTTGCTCTCTCCTTTCTTCCAGAGTTGTTTTTCGTGGGAGCCATGGGTAAATTCTTACCTGAGAACTTTCGTGTGCAGATTCCCAAAACATTTTCCTCCAGCCATCAATTTGTTTTTTATCTTCTTCGAACAAGCAGAGTACCGTAAAGATAGTGGAAGATACCGGCTGTATGAGAAAAAACTATGATACTGCTTCCTCACTTCCTTTTAATGACAATAGCCTCTTACATATCCATTTGATCTTATCATTAGTGGAGCGGTGAGCTGAATTCCCATAGAAGATCCAGTTATTAGCTTGTCTTGTGTAAATTTCATTTCTCTGCTTCAGTTTTTCTGCTGGATAGGACTTCATGAGAGTTTTTCTCCCCCCCTATTCCACCACTTTTTCTTCTGAGGGAATGAGAAAAAGTGACAAGAAGTATGCCCTTGCCGACGAGAGGTTTCTCAAGGGAATCTTCAGCTCTTCCGCTGGTGTGCCTGGAGGGCCTATCACTGGACGCGATACATTTAGAGTTTTCTCGTTCATTGTTTGCCTGAGTCTCTGTGCCCATGAGGGGGATGGGGAGGAGGAGGGGCCTTCTTTCATGTTGTGATCACCCTCTGTTTCCTTTTTTCATTTTTCTTTTGATGAGTCTGGATTCTTTTTTTTTTTTTTTTTTTTTTTTTTTTTGGAAATTTTTTTTTTTTTTTTTTTTTTTTGGAAAGCTTGACAATTCATTACCAAAAAAAGTCATGGGGCGAGGCCGGGGACCTCACAATTCAACCCGGAGTTATCCTGGCAGCCTCAGTCAGTTTCGCTTATTGTCCAGAGATATCTCTATCTTCCTTAAACATCTAATTAACTCTCCTTCTGAAAAACGGGTCTAGTCTCCCATGCTCCTTCGAAATACTCTCCAAAAAAATTATAAACCTTAAAGCACAGTAAAAAGGAGGATCTCCTGCCAGGGGTCATTCCATTGAATTCCTGTACTAACCCTCGCCCTCGATCTTCTTCAGTCTGTGAGGATGGCCAGCTTGATGGCTGTCTTAACTTGGCTGATCTGTTGGCCTGTCTGAATGGTTTCTTTTCTGAAGACTTTCGCGTTCCTTGCATTCCAGATGACCTCGAGAAGGATTCCTTTGCAGACCACCGCAGCATAGCTCCATCTGTCTTTCAAGTTTGCCTGGCCACTTGGTAGGCTGTGTAGACCACTCCTAGTCTTTATCTGTCATATCGGACCATTGTGTTTGCCACCATTGCCATAGTTCATCAGACTAAGGACACAAGAGCCATAGATGCTCAGTGGATTCCCAACCCCAGTTACACCTGGAACAAGTTAGTTCCAAGTTCATTCCTCTCTGTTGCAACCATTGCGCAAAGGCTGTTACTGACAGAGACTGCATCCATAATAAATTTGCTTGTTTTTTAGAGGGGATTGTTTTCAGTAATCTCCACAAACACATGAAATCCGGGGGAGGGGTAGCATCCACTAGTTTCTTGAATCTATATTCTGCTACCACTATGAGGCTCTTAGTAACTCTACTGCGAGCTACTGCTGTTCCCACTTTCGATTTATACTTAACTAAGGGGATGACCTTCCCGTCCACCCTGCACCCATAGAGCAGGGGGTCTACCTTGAAGCTATTTGCATTCCCAAGGAGCATCAGATTCTTTCTCTTGTCATTTCCCTTCACGGTAGCAACCCTAGTTTCCCGCAAACCCACCGATGAGGAGATGATTGTATCCTTTTCCCATATTAGCTCAGATCCTACTCCTTTGCTCTTTCCTATCCTCCATTGTTCCACATTCAGACCCCTTTGGAGATCTGGGCCCAAAATCTTTAAAACTCTGTCTTCTTCGTCGGTCGCGAATAGCCACGTGTCCGCAGGCTGTTCTGTATCCTCTCGCAATAGTTGCCGCCAGTGGCAGGGCAATGCTGCCAGAAGGCTTGCGTAGTTACTTTCAACTGCATGTAGCCGTGGAAGTAGTTGTCGCATTACCTCTGCATTCTTCCAGTCCTGTTTGTCTTTATCTCAAATGTGTTCCACCAGGAGCACTCCCTTCTCCATCCATGACCTGGCAAAATTTCCTCTTGCATCCCTGGTTTCGAAGGGTCGTCCTGAGTCCCGCTTGATAAGTTGGTTGTCGAACAGTACTTGGGCAGCAACTTCTTGCTTTGTCTGTGGATGTCTTAGTAGTCCCGGCTTCAGTACATTCCAAGCATGTAGTAGACCCCTCCAGACTGGGGATTTAATCCTCCTCTTTGCGAAGTTTGTTCGAAGCAGAGTAATCCATATGCTCTTGCCGTTGCCTACTCCCAAGTTTGCCACGAGTATGTACTCTGCCATTCTGACCCAGGGCTTATCCTGGTGATCCATCAATGCTTGGACTGTCCATTTCGCCAGCAGAGCAAGGTTTTGGTGGCGAGGGTCCAGCAGGCCTAGGCCCCCCTTTTCTCGCGATTGAGTTATAGTTTCCCAAGCTACTTTGGTGATGAAGCCTTGGTCTTCTGAGGCGTCCGGTTTCCATAGGTAACGAGCTGCCACCCTCTTTATTTGCATGTATGCCTCGTCGCCCAACAGGTGGATAGCCAAAGGAAACCATAAGACTGAAAAGGCCGCCGAGGTGAGGACCAAGGCTTGGCCAAATAAAGACAGTTTATGATTTATAATCCAGCTGGCCACTCGTGCTGAGATTTTCTCCACCAACAGTTTATCCTGGACTGCTGTGCAGTTTGACAGAGAGACTGGGACTCCTAGAAAATGCTCAGCATTTTCCACCGGGACTTGACGGAGTCCCCAATTAACACAGAGCTCGTATGAAGGGGGTAAAAAGAAGAGAGATTTGTCCCAATTAATCGAGGCTTCAGATAATGCACAATATTCATCAATCACAGTACGTAGTTCACATAATGACGCCTGTTCATTTACACAGGCTATGGTGAGGTCGTCTGCGATAGCTCCCCCTTTCCAGTGGGTAAGGGAGGATAGCCGCAGACCGATTATCCTATCATTTCTTCTAATATTATCTAACAATACTTCTAATTGCAAAACAAACAGGAGGGGCGCCAAGGGGCACCCTTGCCTAAGGGAACGTGTTAGTTTAAAGGGCTGTGACAGGTTGCCATTTACTGCCACCACGGAAGTTGCTTGTGAATACATCGCTTGAACACAACGGAGGAAGCGAGGGCCAAAGCCCATTTTGGACAGAGTAGTATGGACGAAGGCCCATCCTACTTTATCATAGGCCTTCTCCATATCTAATAAAATTATTGCAACATCGCGGTTTTCACGCCCTATGATCTATAAAGCCTGAACTATCGTAATTATGTTATCAAAGATTGAACGCCCTCTCAGGAACGTTCCCTGTTCCTGACCGATCAGCGTGGGTAGAGCGTTCGCCAGTCTGAGCGCAAGTACTTTGGCTAATATTTTGTATGCCACGTTGAGTACAGAGATGGTACGGTAGTTACGCACTTGGGATTTGTTCCCCTTCTTGTAAATTAAAAAGATTACTCCCCTTTGAAGGCCTTCCGGGAGAGATCCTGTGTCGTAACTTGTGTTATAAACATCGCATAGGAATGTGCCCATACCCTGCCAACATTCTACGAAGAGTTCAACTGGGAGACCGTCAATACCGGGGCATTTACCGGTTGCCATTTGCTTGGATGCCGTCAGTAGCTCTTGCATGGTGAACGGCGCCTGTAGCCCCTCTTGTGTGGTTCTTGAGATTGAGGCTGAGGTGTGCTCCCAAAACTGGGAGGTGCTCGACAGGTCAGAATCGAAATCATCAAAGGATCTACGTGTAGTCACGATGTCGCTAAAATACTCAAAAGCAAATTCTCACATTAGTGTGATTTCCGAGGTTTTTGTGTTCCCGATGGCAAAGGGATGGGAGAGTTCCCTAATCAGGGGTTTGGCTTGTCTAAGGATGAGCGACCTGAATGTTAATTTAGTCATTCTGTCGTGTCCTATTATCCCTTTTATTTTTAGCCTGTGCAGCCAGTCTGCTTGTCTCTGGATTTCGAGCATATCTAATTCGGTGAGTGCGGTTTTTCTCTTCTGGGCTCAGTAGTAATCTGAAAAGTGGTATTTTCCCATCTGGGTTTCCGCTACCTCCACCTCTCTTTTAAGCTGCTTTTCTTTCCAGGATCTTGATGCCGCTTTCATTCTTGAAAAGGTCTGTAGGGATGCTCTTATGATATTTAGGCCCACTTCTGCCCAGTCCTGTTCATTAACACAAAGGTCTTTTGCATTTCCCCAGTGTACCATCTGGTTGTTAACCCATTCTATAATACCTCTATCCTTGAGATGGTTTACGTTTAGGCGAAACGGCGGTCTACCTTTTTCCACCAGGTCTTTCGCCGCTACATCCATCAGCACCGGGAAACGATCTGAGGAGGTATCAACCATAAAGTCAGACCAAATACATCTATCCCAAGGGTCTCCTCTGGCCAATATAAAATCTAGTCGACATCTTGGTGCCAGGGAGTTTTATGACGTGCTAGGACCATACCATGTAAATCCAGAAGAATCTGCGTTTATAAATCTGTATACATCGATCAGACTCTGTGCATCCATAAAGGAACGCAACATTACCGAGTCGTCTCTGATTCTATTCCGGGATAGGGAGTCTAGGCCCGGCTGGAACACTGTATTCCAGTCCCCGAGTATTATCAAATTTTCAGTGTCTGAGATATAGGCCGGAAGATTAGCAAAAAAACCTATTCGTTCCGTGTAGTCCACTGGGGCATAAATGGTCATTACCGCCCATATCTCTTCTCCTAATGTGAACTTACACCATGCCAGCCTCCCTCTAACATCCGAGTAAGAATTCAACATTTCCAACTCGAGGTTTTTATCAAACCATATCGCCACTCCCCCGCATGTTCCTTCCCCTGGGGACCAAACCTGTGGTCCATCCCACAAGTTATGAGCCAGGTGGATTTTTTCTGTATTGAGTTTGGTTTCTTGTAGTGCTATGATTTGAACATTGTTATTGTGGATCCATTCTCTCAGTCTCGCGCGTTTATATCTGTTCGTCGTGTCGCCTAGTCCCCGAACATTCCAGGATGCAAAACGTATCCTAGGAGGCAGGACCATCTGCATAGTCCATGCCGCCTGGTTGGATGCGGTCAGAATCGTTCGTTGGGTGTATGATGTTCTCCATATTTGTTTTCAGGGACTTTGTGGCTAGCAAGTTTTGAGCCAAGAGATTCCCTGAAAGTTTGTCCTGGAGGTCTGCATGTATGATCCAGTCCGAGATGACTTGTCCTGTTTTGCCGACCGGCAGTCTGATCATTCTATGGTCCTCCACATGTAGAGGTCCGAATTTATTTAAGGGGTACCAGTGTACACGTAGGGAGCTCCAGTTCTCAAAGGTTTCGTTGATAATTCTTATTCCTAATAGGACAATGTGAAAAATCAACGCCTTCCCTTGTTCTGAGAACGTTAGGTAACGACTGGGTTTGAATGAAGGTAGGGAGGCAACCGAAGCTGTATATTCCTGGAATTTTTTTTTCCACCAAACCCAGTAGCTCCTCTTCTAGTGGGAGACTTGAAACTGCTATAGCCGGGAGTTCCAAGTTTTCTTCCTCCGTCAATTTCGTAATTAGCCTGATCCCGTCTGATGAGTCCGAGCAAATCAGGGGTACCAAGAATTCTGAAACTCTCCCTTTGGCTTTTTGTTCTTTTGTTAGGGTGAGCATCGGTCTTGCCAGTGAGAGCTCCGGTTTGCTTACGGAGCCTGGGTTCCGTCGTTTTTTCGTAGAAAAATCCATCGCTCCTTCTTCCTGATGGAGATTGGAATGGGAGGGGGGGGCGGGCATGGTACTAAATCCTTGATTATAAATGCCCCTTAGTCTTTTGGCTGCTGGGCCAATCGATGGATATTCCCAGTTAAACTGACAGTTCCCAAAGTCTGAGTTTCCCTCGAAAGGGTATGCGGTTACAATGTTGTGGCCTATCTCGATTGGCCACGATTGTTTACTGGCCTCCCAAAGCTCAAATGACTGGCCCACCTCTGTGGGTATATACTGCTGGTCATTCTGGGTTTTCGAGGGTTAAGTGGTAAAAGCGGGGTGATCCGTGGGAGGACCTGCGTTAAAAGATATAGCTGTATAGCCCACTGGTTTTCCTAAGATCCCCTGAACAATGGGTTTGCTCGGTTGAGGGTCTGTGCGGTCTAGCACGCTCTTTTCCTCTGTTTTCTTTGTCACATCCTCCCCACTGTCTTCCCTCTGCAAGCTGTTTTTGTCCTTATCAGCGTCTGGAGCTCCTCCTCCCGTCGAGCGGTCCTTCTCCTTTTCCGTTTCCATGACCTTCTGTTCTTCCATAGGATTTTTATCATTGACCTTTTCTCTTACCTCTGTGTCCATGCTGTCAAGGTTCTCACCCAGGGGGGGCTTTAGCTGGTTGTGCATTCCCGTGTCTTTTTCAGGCTCAACCAATTTTTTCGGCGCTGTTTTTTTCCTATACGTTACTGTAGAGTTGTTCTTAGCCTTCCCTTTAGACTTCTTTTTTCCCTTGGCTGAGTGTTTGGGATTTCCCCCGTGATTCTCACGCCGACGCGCTTCTGTGTCCTTTCCCCTGTCCCTGGGCTTCTCCGCTTCCTTTTCCACTTCTTTCTCCTTGTCCTCCACGTCCGCATCCTTTACCCCTTCTTTCTCTTTTTCCTTCCCTCCGTCTTTTCCATCATCCCCCTTTTTCCACCGTCCCTTTCTCCCTCTTTTCCCTGCGGGTCTAGATTGTTTCCCTTGTCTCCTTTATCTAATTTCTTGTTGACGGTTTTATCCGCCCTTCCCTTTGTTTTTTCTGTCTCTGCCTTGCTTGTTTTTTCATAGGTTGGGCATTGACTGTCCTCTGCTGAGTGGAAGTATCTGCGACAGACTTCACACCATGGGGTGTCTGCACATATAACTTCTATGTCTGTGTGACCGTGGATCCCAAGGTCGACCACCAGATACCTCTTGTATCTTAATCTGGCTGACGAGACCAGATCAAATCCGATATTTATAAGTTCTGGGTCCACAGGGTCCTCGTACATGGGAAAGGACTTCAAAATTTTATCGAAAACGTCCTCTACTGTGCTTTCCAGATAGGGAAGAGCCACAACAGGGATCTGCATACATCTGATCAAAAAAAGCCTATATCTCATTGCATCTCTCCAGTCGTACAGCTCCTGTTTATTCATCCATGCTTTGAAAGAGACTTGGTACGTTTTGTTGTCTAGGGTGATCGTATCCGTACCTTTACGTAACATGAAGGTGGCAATCTGGTCCGACAAAGCAACATACGTAATGAGGTTGCGACATTCATTATGGAACAGACCCCTTTTGGGGGGGGCGTTTATCGTTCTGTTGTTCGCCCATCCATCTTCGTAAATCCTCACTAGTCGTTTCTTAACCGCTATGGGGAGGGAAGTGGCTTCGTCTCCAAAAAAGATTGAGACCACGTATTGTTTAAGCCACTCGACCTGAACTTGGTAGACCTCCGGGTTGACGATCACCCTGACATAATCCTTCCCTGTTTCCAGTGTGTTAGGAGCAAGGTGCTTGGGGAGGATGTCGTCCGAAAAACATGTCTTCAACAAGTCCCTTATCCTCTGTTTCTCCATTGGAGAAACAACTGGTACGGGACTTGGTGCAGGGTGAGGCGGGGGGSGGGGGGGGCAGGGGGGGGRTGATACCGCCTCCCCCATACCCTCCTCCTTAGATAAAAGGGATGAGATAAATAAAACAATTAGTAAAATCGCAAAAGAATACTTCATGCACACGATATAATAGAAGCCTCATATTAATAGGGAACCATCATCTGTATCTGTGAAGAGAGAAGTTTACCCCGCCGATGACTTCACTGCTCTGTGTTATTCAGGTGACTCCTTCATACAGAGGTTCCTGATCCCTCTAAGTTGATGTCTTCAGAATCGGAAGCTTCCCTGGGCTCCTTGAAGGTCTTAACCTGGTGAAGAAGAAACGGAGGCGAGGACATTCTTCCTTCGCTAAGGCCTACGCTGCACGCTTGTACTCCACCCAGGGCACCCGCCCTGTCCCCTCCGTCAACGTGGCTAGTTCGCCTTGACTAGGTGGCAGGGTGGCATGTCGCTACTTGTTGAATCGTCCGAAGATCCTGTCTCCCTATGCTTTTGTATCCTCGGCGGTCGGTATCTGGTTGACCCTCTTCTCTCTCCATCTGGCCGTCGGGGGCGTTGGCTGTCTTGGTGTCGGTGGTGGGTAGTCTGGGGCGCCTCCTCGTCTGCTCTCCTTCATGATGTCAATAACACCTCCTACGTTCCCCTCTGGATCTGGTCCAGAACCCACCCATCTTCCATCCGGGGAATCTTGGAGTTGACGAAAACGAAGCACTTCCCCTTCTCCCTTATCGCGGGGGGGCTTAGCCGGCCCGTGCCTTGCAGCACGGACCAGTTTCTTCTCGAGGTCCTACACACCGCCGCCTCCAACGCTAATGCACCGCTCCGACTATCGTTTGACTGGATTCTTTTTGAAGCTTCCTTGTTCTGCTTTTTCCTCCTCTGTAAGCATTTCTTGATCTTCACCCCTAATATTCTCAGCTAGACTCAGTGGAATGTCCATTTCTTTTTCCTTTGACTGTGAAGGAGAGGACACATCCTGTCTTGATTGTTGCTCTGAGTTTGCTTTGTCCTGCTTTCCATCTACAATGTTTATGTCCATAGGGCTAACCGTCAGGCTGGGCCCATAGGGCAGTCTGAGTGTAGGGGACATTAGAATTCACCGTCGTTACTGATGTTGGAGATATTTTCCTCTGGTTCTGCATTTTGGTTGTCGAAAAGGGTGCAGGCAACGACCTATTGTATGGTGATTGTCCCAATTGCCTCATGGTGACATGGCGCATCGCTCCTTGGTAAAATAAGAAGGAGGTCTTCCCTTTTACCCTTTTTGAGGACAAGGAGGGTAGTGTAGCCATGTTCAGGGTTGATTTTGTCTGAGACTATATTTGATTTTTCCTACGCAGTCAATACTTAGTGGAAAACAGAGAGAAGGTGGGAAACAGAGAGAAGGGGGGAGGGAGAAAATAGGGAGTGAGTAGGGAAGGGGGGTTGGGTGGGGAGCAGTATATGGAGATGGGCAGTGGGGAGAACTAAAAGGAGGGGTACGATATGATGTACAGAGAGAGAACCAGGGAGGGAGGTGAAGGGAGGGAAGGAAGGGCTGAGAAGAGTCGGAGACAATGTGGGGGGTAATCAAGAAAATGAACAGCAGGGCGAGGAAGGGAGGGGAGGAAAGGTTCCTGGGGTGAGGGGAATAGAGGGAACGGAGGGAAGGGAAAGGGAAGGGAGAGGGAAGAAAGAACGACGATGGTGGGGGGTAATCAGAACTGGGATTTAGGAACAAATCAGAGGGAGTTGAGAAAGAGGAGGGGATAGAAAAAGGAAAGGCAAGAACACTTTCTGTCGCGTGCTCTCCACTACTTATCAATGTTTTTCCGCTCAGACAAAATTAGTCCCAAATTAGTCCAAAATGCCACGTAGCCACTTGGGATTGAGTCAGTAATTTCTATGACTTCCTGGTCAATTCTTATCAGATTCTGATCCTTTTTATCCCATTCTGACCTCATCATGTAAGAACAGTCAATTCTATCAGATTCTGATGAATTGTATCATATTTTGATCGAATCTACTAAATCAGCCAATTGTTTTGCTTATGTTGGTGAATTTAGGAATTTCTCAGCAAATTGGTTGACGGTCGTGGCTTAAAGCTATATAAGCTTTCACAAGAGCACCCTCTCTCCCAATATTGCAGCTTTGTCTTTGACCATGATGACAAACTGACATTCATGGCATGGCAGCTGTCCTCCTTTTTTTCCCTTTTTTTTTAAATAAAAAACATATGTCGGCAACCTACTATTGTAAGGGGATAACAGCATCCTCCAATAGTCGGCCTCCTGTTTAGATGGCTCCACCTGCTGAAAACCGGTTCCAGCATCCCTTTCACAAAATAGACACGGAATGGAGCCGATTGTGAGTTTGTCGATGGTGGGAAGAATTGATTGCCCTCTCACGAGGGGATTAACTGCCCACTAGTTCAGTTGTTTGAGTGGAACATATCTAGAAAAAACAACAATTCCCGGATTATCCAATCGGGTCCAACAAGAACAATTCAGATCATGAATTATCTGTGATGATGTGCAGGGTTGATTGCCCTCCCATGGGCGGATTAGCTACCCATCTTGACCCATGGAGGAGCCCACGAAACTGCTGTCCCCAACCAACTGCTAATGAGGTTCCACCCCGTTCCTGCCCCGTGGCAGAATCCCTATTAATCAGCGAGGGAAACTTCATGAAGACTAATTTAAAAGCGCTCCTGCAAGTTGGATCGGACATGGCGAGGGCCGGCCTGCGGTAATTAAAGCTGTTTAAATCGGTGCAGATCGACCTAACTCAACTCAGAGCAGATGAGATATAGTTCCAGAAAAATGAAACCAACTTCAGTCAGATCCAAGTCAATCAATCAAATCTTATCCAAACGAAGTAAACAGGAAGGGAGGAAATTTTATGCCCGCGCTGCGTAATTGCCCTCCTCTGAGACTCAGAATTCAAAGGCGAGTGCATGGATGACCTTGTACTTAAACACCAACTGATAGTTACGGCCCATCAGCAGCTTCATCCAGTAGATGTGACCAGTTTGTTATGTGGCCAAGGTATGATCATAACGTTGTATGGCAATCAAACCGTGAGACGAAACGGAATTCCAAGCAATTAGAAAGCAAATGTATGTGTCTCAGAATGACCAGGGTAAGTGTGCTTGGTAAAATGCCTATGAGCTTGGATGAAGACATCAACTCTCTCTCTCTCTCTCTCTCTCTCTCTCTCTCTCTCTCTCTCTCTCTCTCTCTCTCTCTCTCTCTCTCCTGTCTNCACCCTCTCTCTCTCTCTCTCTCTCTCTCTCTCTCTCTCTCTCTCTCTCTCTCTCTCTCTCTCTCTCTCGCTCTCTCTCTTTCTGTGTGTGTGTGTGTGTGTGTGTGTGG
Organism: Chara braunii; assembly: GCA_003427395.1. Lineage (NCBI taxonomy): Eukaryota > Viridiplantae > Streptophyta > Charophyceae > Charales > Characeae > Chara > Chara braunii. The sequence goes on along the minus strand of BFEA01000017.1, from coordinate 1,206,305 downwards.
GGGGGGGGCAACTTAATCTAAGTTTTGGTCAGGATTTTCGGATGGCTTCTGTGGGTGTCTGTGGTTTACAGAATGAACTTATTTTCTCAGACACTTTTGATGACCTGTTTTTCTCAGCCGAAGCCGGGTAATGGCCTGGTATGTCAATTTGATATGGGACTTTGGGCCCGGTTCCCAGCATGTGTTGTTCCCCGTGAATAGATTGGAGCCTTGTTCCCAAAAAAAAGGAAAAAGGGGGAATTATGGAGGAGACTTGGGAGTCACAAAAAGAGTTCGAAAAAACACTTTGGGCAAAAGGGTTTTAAATTGCACTCTGGGCAATGTATACAACTTGACAATACAAGCTATCTTCCCGGTCAGGTAGGGTCACGTGGGGGTGTGTTATGTTCAGGGAATTGTTTGAAGTGTTATTTCAAGCTGTAAAAAGAGTTGACACTTGCTGGCTTAAAATCTAAGTCAGTATACCGAATGCTCTGACCTAAACGCAGGCTGCGAGATACAGTAGAACATAGATGGTATCGCCATCTCAACGTGGATCGCGGCCTGCCAAACCCATAAGGTGGTTTGCGGATTATGGAAAAAGGCCGGCAAAGATCTCCGCCCTATAGTGGCAGATTGCACACCAGTGTCTACCAACTAACGATTGGTTAATAGATCACTCCCATTTGGAACAGCAGGGGCGAGCACTGCCTTGGTGTCACAGATGCCTCCAGGGCTACCCCCGTAAAAAATGCTCTGAGACAATAGAGCACATCTTCCTTCAGTGTCCCGCCGCTGTCCTACTGTGGAGGTGGTGGAAAATCATCACAAAAAAAATTGTTATGATTTCCACTGATGTTTGGGACCTCATGAGGAACACTTGTTCAAAAAGAAAAGAAATACCACCCAATGGGAGGCCCCCAAAACACACATATGTCCCGGTGCATAAATACAAATAAAAACACACCGCAGATATCCAGTCCGATCCACGGTGCTTCGGAGTCACACAACCTCTCCACTACTCCACATACATCAGTAGTGGGATCTCCCTCCTGGTCTTCAGGGCAATCAATGCTGGCAGTTCTCTCCAACGGTTTATCCTGAAGTGTTTTAAAGTATCTCAATTGTATCATACTCATAAGGGACGCTGGACCCGTTTTCCAGCAGGTGATGCTCCCCACCAATAGATGGAGCCTATCCCCAGGTGCTAGCGGTGACTGCTCTTACCAGCATCGCTAGCACTAGAGGGGCTGTTTCAAAAAAAAAAAAAAAAAAAAATGGTAAGTGATATGATCACCTCCCTCTAGTAGCAGCCCCTTCTCTGGTCACTCCTGTCTATTGGTGGGGAGCAACACCTGCTGGAAACCGGGTCCAACGTCCCTGATGCAACATTGAGCCATCACATATCCATCTGAGTACCGGGGCCATTACTCGGCTTCAGCTGGGAACATAGCTGAAGGATGGTATTTTTACAGTGTTCAATTCTGCCTCTCCAGTCCTGCCCGTGTTGCGACCTCCGGATGACAAAATTGTCCCTAGCAGACATCTCTTGTGGGGCGTAATGCGTACTTTCTCTGTTTGCCTCTCAGTCCTCCCTGCCATACAACCTCAGGTCCATCATTCATCACGGGTGAGCAGGAACAGGTCTGGGAACTCACATGCAGGTCTCGTTGGGCACGAAGCCACTCGATGAGACCTAGATAGTCGGTCAGGCATGAACAGGTCTTGTCGGGCACAATGCCTTGCAAACAAGCGTATCAACCAAAAGGACTGATCCTTAATCCTAGTTTAATCAAATACAAGAAGTTGGTTGGCAAACTGTGCCGGTTCTGTAACATTAACAAGAAAAATCACGCGCGTCTCAAATTCATGCACCCACACATTCCCTCAGCTATTCTTCCTCTAACTACATAGTCAGTCATTAAAAACAGAAAAATTTATCACGGCTCCGCGGTGCACCTAACTTTCACACCCAATTTTTGAACCAAAACTTATTTCTTGACATCTGCAAAATCCCAGGGCGGACACCCTTGTAAGGGTATATTCGCACCGACAATTATCGGACCACATTAAGCAACGTCCCCGTCGCTCCAAACAATCAAAGGCTACCAATTCAACCATAACTCAAATGCTGACGAGAAAAAATATAGTCCAATCGGCCGACTAACTCTGTTTGGAGGTTCTATTGATCAGTGTTAGGCACAACTACATGCTGCCAGGAGCTTAACCTGGGTCTCCTTTGTCTTCATATAGAACGCTGGTATACTTGGTACATACTACAAGATATAATTCGCGCTGTTATAAAACTCCCGATAGTCCTCTCCCCCTTGTCCTAGACTGTCATGTCGCCATTGAGTTATCATCCCACGTATGGGGTCATAACTCAGGACGCTGACCTTAACCGAAACCGTTGTAAGACTTTCTTGCCTTTTTCACAAGATATCCACAGACTTATAAACTTTTACCACAGACCTCCCCTGAAGTTTAGTACAAGAGGTTTATGTCTTCATCTTGGCCCACCATAGCCTGGGTGATCGAGCCAGATTTCCGGTCCGTCACATTGTTATTTAAGCGACGGTGTCCTCATGGTTACGCAATGATAAACAACTTTTCCTGATAAGACCTGCGTTGTGATTTGTACTCAACCCCTTACGAGTACAAGTCGTACTCATTTCTTTTACGTTACTCGTACTCTAGGGCCCGTACGACTTTTTATTTATAATGGTTTTATTTTATTTTCTCAAATTCTAATAAGAATCTGCAGATAGTGCTCAACCAAATGTTGCTTGTTTTGTTATGTTGCAGCACATTTTTTTTTTGGATGTTTTTTATGACATTTTTTTTTCTTTCTTCGTACGGGGGCGTACGGGGGTGTACAGGTTTCCGTGCAGATATTACCTATACGTTTTGTACGGGAAGGCCCCGTACGTGTACGTTTGGTAACGTAGAATAAAACTTCTATTAGAACTCGAAAAAAAAAAAGACTCCACTTTTACCCCTCCGCCATCTCTCATGAGTAAGACTCTCTGAGGAGGCCACAACCCTCAAACCTTACCCTTTGGAGAGATGTGGGTCACCAGCTAGGTTGCGTTAGTCATCAACCAACACAGGAGGTTGCAACCCGGTGATGCTAAAATTTACCATTTAGGTGGATCTCCTCACGCGTGTCTTAAGATTAACATCATAGTGGTTGAACAATAGGTCGCAATAAACTCAAACCTACTGCGGGACTACGCAGAGGTCTGTTTGACTCAAAGGCATTTACGAGCTCCCTATGCGACAACATAGAGGGCATAGCGTCCTTAAAAAAAAAAAAAAATCATCGTCAGATCCACAGGGTTGTGACCTCTAACTTGATCGGAGCAAAGGAGGTGATACATCTTAAAGATCGTTTCTCAAAAAATTCGCCATATTTACGACATTCCAAAATTTCACCAATGAATAACCATTTTTTTAGTCATTCTCGTCAAACTTTATCATTCAGACTGTTTTCCATGCCGTTTTCAATAATATAGTCACTTTCCACTTGAAGGAAAGTCAACTATAGAATCATTAAAACATCTTCCAGCTGAAGATGAGTACCAAAAAAATCATTAACCACCTTTCACTTGAAGGAAATAAATCATAAAGTTTCATAACCACCTCCCACTTGCGGGGGAGTCAACCGTAAAAAACACTCATTACTGAGAGACCAACGTATGGGTCATCGACATAGCTTAAAAAAAATAAAACATTCAGCATTGATAAAGATTCAATTTCACCATTACATAAATCCCTTAGCATCTTCACACCAATTTACCAATTAAACTGCGCTTTCTCTTTTCATACTTAGGTCTCTCATCCGTTCGTACGACAAGCGACACAAGTGTGTAGAATAGTACGCAGTTCACACATTTTAGATCCACAAGTCATGAGATGTATGACCTGAACCTTTTACTGAAAAATTGTTATACATCAGGATAAGTCCACACATGTCAGAGTGATTGTAATCGCAAGATAAAAAAGACAAACTCGTATCTCGAAGATAGTCGAAACTTGAATATCCCAGCTCAAAATAAAACAATAAAGTCTCATAGTCATATATGTACTTAGAGTTGAACAATCTAAACTAAAACTGAAACAAGGTAGTCACAACATCACAAGGTGTTGCATATACATCATGAGCCCAGTGAGTTGAGTAAAAACAAGTAATCCCCTAGCGAGGGGCAACGATACCCTTCTACTCAAGCAAAACAATATAATCATATGATGTGCTCAAATATCACATAACGTCGGTTATAATGGTCAAATATTAAAGAGTAGTCACAATGAAAGAATCATTGTATAATCCATATAAAAAAACAACATGAAACTCAACTAATAGATGACTAACAAATCATCATCTAAAACTAAAGGAGTCATCGGGTCACCAGGTACACCAGAATATCACAAAACAGATGTAAAATAAAACACCTCAAACAACATTGTCAGGTTTTATCATGTCCTTAAGTCAGAACACAGTATACAATATCTACTCACAATTCCACACAGACATAGTATACAGAAAATAGTTCATAATACTCCGACACGGTCCTTCTCACAATATATATGTCATACGGAGCAACATACCTATGCTAGAATTGTATCTCTATCACTTTACCTCCTACGACTTTAACCCCCATCTCTACGTCGTGCTAAACCTCGGTCTCGCCTCCAACCTTGACCTTGATTTCGAGGCGGATGGGCGAAATTCACGCGCCAAGGGTAGGTAGGTCGTCTCCTCGTGGTGTTAGATGTCCTATCTCTAGACAGCCCCGCACCTCGCCACGTAAATGGAGGTATCCAACTGTCTTCTTCCCTTAACTCTCTCATCCGCCACCACAACCTAAGCTCAACTCTAAGATCTTAGTCATACTCGTTTCAGCTACTCCTCCCGACCCTGACCCTATCCACATGAGTCTGCATACCACGAGTCGTCGATGCCCACACCTCTCTAATCATCTCATCATCCGTCCATCCCCGATTCAGACCGAAATTTGCAAAGGTATGTACGCAGGGGTCTAGATTTGGTTCATCACAATGTATGATCCTCTCATATATAGCTCGCGGTTGCGGCTCCAACTCAAGCATCCCCTCCTCGAAGTCCTCTCAATCCTCTGCGTCAGCTCTGATCGCAGCAACCACCAACCCGAACTCTTCCACACCGGTAACTCGTACTAATAACTCTACATCATCTTAGACTACGTGATGAGCCTCCATGTAATCTAATACTTTATCCAAATATAGAAAGATGTGACCTTTAGCATAGCAGAGGTCAACTGAGAACTCTGGTGATGGAGATCGCGGCCTACGACGTCCGGTCGTCTGGGATGACTTGCCTCTCTTTGGAGCCCTCATAGGAGTCTCTCATGGTTGTCCTCTCTTATTACCTCTTGACATGGCTGCCTTCGAAAGTTAGACATGCACAACAAACGAGAACGGCGACAAGCACCCATATGGGTAAGCATAATCGGATTAATATATGAAACCATTCCAATATGCAATCAAACCTATGTTTCCAGGTAGCTCCGCCAAGTTCGTGATTTTAACGTGAGGGTACTATATACTTTCTCATTCAACTCCACACAAATAAAGAACGACAACATACTCCACATTGTTTCCTCGTCCCACATTTTCATGAGGTTAAAGTTATGGTAGTCGCGCTCAACAGTAAGATGACCATAAATGAGTCCTTAAAGTTTTTTGTCAAATGATAGGTGCACTTGGTAGCTATGGAGGTACCCTTTATCGGCATGCTGCCGCTCGAAACTCATCCCAATTTTTAACCCTTTTGCCCGACTCATGAGAATCCGCTTAAGCGTCAACAATATTAACCATATTCCTAAGTCCTTGGCTAGAGGGTAATAACTACAGGTCTCAGTATAAATTATATATCATCTCGCACGTAGGACGCTTGTATCCTCATCCCCGCACTACTAAAGCGATTTCTGTTGTTGCTTTTATCCTTGTCCGTCCTCCGAAAAAACTTCGGTACTAGAAACTCCGGCAGGATGATGCATAACGGGGTTGAATAAAATACAAACTTGTTCGCACGTCTGACACCGACTCTTCTCCTTCACGGAACATTTCTCTTGCCCACCTTGCAGCAACCGCCTCAGCTAGCCTTAAAGGTTTTGCAAGCAGACTTTCATGCCTAAGTATCAGTTCGATTCCAAGTGTAGACTAAAATGACGATGATTCGTACAAGGTTACTCTTACGACCGCACTGTCCTCATTATCGTCGAAGCCGGACTCAATCTATATAGAGATACCTGCACCTATCGATACTCCCGACCAGGAAGAGATGCATTCTCCTTCCTTAACTCGTCTGGGCAATGGTATCTCAAGCCCACCCCCTCTTTCAATTGGAAAGGCAATGTTGGGATCTTCCTTAGCATACGACATCTTGACTTGCCTTTGCTATGTATGGATTTTGCCCATCACAAACAAATGTCCAACATACGCTTTTCATTACTATGTTGAAACCTACGTAGCACCGTGTTCGCGTTCGGAGGAGAACGCGAACATGTTTGCCCGAACGTGAACAAGCGCCCAAAACCCTCCGAACGCGAACATAAAAAATATTAAAAAAAATAAATAAATAAATTTCTCAATCTGAAAAAATATATGTTATGTAAAATAATAAAACAAGCAACTTTTGCCTTGGAGTCATGTTCAAATTCTCAGCCAATCATGAGTTAAAAATCAAAAACCGAAAAACCAATTTATTATTATTTTTTTTTTATGGAAAAAAAATATGTTCGCCACCTGTTCGCACGAACATGTTCGCGACCTGTTCGCACGAACGCGCGAACACGTTCGTGCGAACATGGAGAGGTGCAAACACGTTCGCCGTGCTACGGAGGTTGAAACCCTCCTTTTTTGCAACCCACATTCATGAATTTTAAACTTAAAGATAACTTTTACCAAAATTTGTCCCTTCCTATGATTACCACCATCCAACCCAAAAGGAAATAATAAAGATAATACATTGCAATAGCAATGCACTCGTAATTTTATTAACATCAAAATCATCGTAATTATTATTATAGTAATGATGTCATGCTTTAATAATGATAACCACAATAGTTGTCATGATCGTTGAAGCAACACAACCGTCATTTGTAAAATAGATGATTAACCAACTTATATTTACGTATCTTAACGACAAGGAGTTTATATCAATAGTTACAATAAACAAAATGAATGCCTCGGTCAAATAACTTTGCCAACAATGAGTACTCTCCGACATAATAATAAAGAAAGTACTAAATTTTACTCCCTGACTTTAACAAAAGTATATTGTGTCGAGGACTAGTGCAATATTTTTTAAAATGGATAACATCGTAAATCTCTGAGCCTCGCTCGAGGATCAAGCCTCACTGTTTCTCCCTCCAATTCCAACATTTGCTCTTTGCAGACCTTTATCGATAAAAAAAACCCTTATCAATAAAGTAGACAACTTCACCATACATGTTCCCGGATGATCTGTCCCTTCGCGTGCAGATGAACCCACTTGGCACAAAAAGACTTTGGGATTCACCCCCTACCTCTCTGTGGCACGAATTTGTTGCTTCCCTCATAGACCATAGTTTGATAAGGCTCAAAACACTTTTATCTATTCAATAATAATGTAGTCATTTTACCATGAAGCATTAGATGAGAACACCCCACTATGGACCAATAATATAGTTTCTCCGTCGGTCTCACTGCTACTTACAAGACAAGATTATAACTTCCTTTAAGTCATCTTTCATGAAAAAGATAACTTAAGATTGAAACTTCTTTCCAAGTAGATTTTACACATTTACCACTTTTCGAGAAAATCCCCTTCCTCAAGGAGTTGGTCACTCCACCTATCTCCAAATTCGTATCAAACGTGGATTCCGCGCAACATTTTTACTGCTTTTTTTCAAAGCAATCGAAATGTATAGGCTTAAATGAAAAGACATAAATGAATAATCAAATAGAGTAGCTTACACAAATTGGGGCAGACTGATACTTTCAAATAAGTAGCTCAAATAGATAACCCATGTGAATAATTATGAAATGAATGGTCATAAAAGTTGATAAAAAACAATAGCATTCGGTGTATATCCTCACATAAATAAGCAGTAAATTGACTTACTCAAATCATTTTACGCACATGGATGAATTTAATTAAATAACTCAAAATAAATAGTCTTAAACCACTAGTACCTCCGCCAGTGATCGGAAATTACGAGCTTTCGCCAGTTCCCGAACAAATTGGGGGTGGAACACATGGTCGACAATTTCCCATAAATCAAATTTTTATAGTGTCCGCGAGAAAAAGGAAAAGAAAAAAAAAAAAAGTTTTCTCTACTGCAATGATGTCGGGCACGTCAGTCCAGGAGGTCGTGCTCACAGTCCTCCTCTACAAAATGCACCTCACAGGTAAGGCGGTCACATTCTGAATGTTACTATTTTCTTTTTTTTTATCGTGTGTTTCTTTTGAATCCCCTGCCAACGAGGCAGGGTGGAATCCGTGATCCGGTCATGCTGCCCGGTATTTTCTCAAGCTGTGTTTTGTCAGAGGACTGTAACGCTCATCACAGTGATCACACTAGCACTTAGAAGAATGTATCCAACCATTTTCACAGTCGGATCCGTGTGCCCGTTTTTCTTTCCTTCTACTCTCTTTTTCGAATCTGACAACCTGGCGATAGGGCTGAGATGCCCTCACTGAGGGCACACTCACACTACCACTTCCAAGAATGTATACAACTGCAATCATGACCAAAACTTAGTTTCCATTTTATTTATTTTTTACTTTTTTCTGATTTCACGGGCACAACTTGTTTTTTTTTTTTCTTTTTTTTTTTTTYTTTTTTCGCAAGAGTACCAGAAAGAAATGAAGTGGTACCCAGGCTTGGCAAACTCGGAGCGCAGTGAAATTCAGGGTTGACAAAAACAGACCCGGAGGTACTAGTGGTTTAAGAAAGATAGTTGTAAGTGCTCAGCTCCAACTACATAGATTCAAGCGGATGGTCTAAACTTGGAAGGGTTCAAGCGAAGACCTAATACTATTCGAATCTCACCACCCTATCAAAGATAACTAGGATGGTTGAAGTGTTAGTCTCTTCACTGTCACGCTGACTGCACTTAATATCAGAATTGTTTTTTACAAGGAAGACACCATGCACACTTTTCACCTTCTACTACCGCCAATAGCCTCTTCCCCTGAGGTCCTAACACGGTGCTCACTACATTTGTCTACCACGTTATATGTTTAATTGAAACACATCAGGTAACACATGACAAACCTTAACTCGTTCATGCCTAAATAATTTAATCAATCATTTAGAACCCAAAATAAAAAATTTCACTTCATACTCGTAAAATTGTCGGCCGCCTTAGCCTACCCCTCCTTGAAGTCCTAACGACCTCCAACATAGTACTTAGGCAAAGGGTCTATGATTTTAATTTTTAGCAAGGGAGAGACTTTCTCACTCATCCTCAGCCACATCCCAATGCATGCGTACCATGATGTTATCATGACAACTGATATGGCTCATGTGGCCATAATAGGTACTTATAGGGTTGATTTTAACAATGAATATGCTTAGCAATGCTAATGTCGCCTCCCTCAACCTTCGTCGCATCAGACATGTAAAGCACCGTCCAAACACTTCGAATATCTAGGTCAAAAGGGTACTAACTCCGGCTACTGCATACGAGTCAAGGTACGTAAGTGCATAATCGGGACGCTTCTCATTCTCAAACCATCCGTACAATATAAGAAAAATCTAATTCATATAATCAATACCAACTCATTCCCTAGAGACTTGACAGATGTTAAGAGCTAAGTTTTTTTTTTCGAATATCCGGATGGCCCAGGACCATCCGGAATATCCAGCCGGAAATTCCACCCGAAAGAACCTGGAAATAAACATTATGGGGCCTGCGCAAGATAGGCGCAGGGCTTCTTCTTGGGTTCTAGGGGTGCCAAGGGGTTTTGATCAACCCCTGGCAATACCTCACGGTGGCGGATCCTGAATAAGACTACAAATTTTGAAAAAAAAAAGTCTGATTTGGGTCGTCGGTCCACCAAGATCGATGGTCCAAATCGGGCCAATTTTGAATTCGAAATCGCACAGCCCGCTGCCCCGCCTCCCCGCTGCTCGCTGCTCGTTGCCTCACTGCTTGTTGCTCGCTGCCCTGTTGCCCTACAGCCCCACTGCCTTGTTGCTCGCTGCTCGTTGCTCACTGCCTCGCTGACCCGCTGTTCCGCTGCTGCAGGCATAGCCGCCTCTGCTGGAGCCATCGCCGGGAGCTGCTCCTCTACCCGTCGCTAAGGTGAACCTCTTCCTACTCTTCCTCCTCATCCTTCCCTCCTCCTCCTCCTCCACGTCTTTCACCTCCTCCTCCTCCTCCTCGTCTTCCACCTTACTCCTCTTCCTCCTCCTCCTCCTCCTTCTCCTCGTCTTCCTCCTCCTCCTCCTCCTCCTCGTCTTCCATCTCTTCCTCCTCCTCCTCTTCCTCCTTGGCATCCTCCCCCTCTTCCTCCTTGGCGGCCTCCTCCTCTTCCTTCTCTTCCTCCTCCTCCTCTTTCTCCTTCTCTTCCTCCTCCTCTTCCTCCTCCTCCTCTTCCTCCTTCTCCTCTTCCTCCTCCTCCTCTTCCTCCTCCTCCTCCATTTCCTCCTCCTCCTCCTCTTCCTCCCCACTGCTCCGCTGCTTAATGATGGCTGCCCCGCTGCCCCCTGCCTCGCTGCCCCACTGTTCCGCTGCTGCAGGCATAGCTGCCTCCGCTGGAGCCATCGTTTGGAGTTGCTCCTCTACCCGTCACTAAGGTGAGCCTCTTCCTCCTCGTCGTCTTCCTCCTCCTCCTCCTCCTCTTCCTCCTTGGCTTTCTCCTCCTCCTCTTCCTCCTCTTCCTCCTCCTCCTCCTCCTCCTCGCTGCCCCGCTTCCCTGCTGTTCCCCTGCTACAGGCATAGTCGCCTCTGCTGGAGCCATCGTCACGAGCTGCTCCTCTACCTGTCGCTAAGGTGAGCCTCTTCCTACTCTTCCTACTCCTCCTCTTCCTTGTCTTTCACCTCCTCCTCCTCCTCCTCCTCATCTTCCACCTCACTCCACCTCCTCCTTGTTATCCTCCTCCTCCTCCTCCTCCTTCTCGCCTTCCTCCTCCTCCTTCTCCTCGTCTTCTACCTCCTCTTCCTACTCTCCTCCGCCTCCTCTCCCTCCTCCATCGCCTCTTTTTCCTCCTCCTCCTCCTCCTCTTCCTCCTCTTCCTCCTCCTCATGCTCCTCTTCTCCCTCCATCGCATGCTCCTCTTCCTCTTTCATGTCCTTTGCCTCCCCCTCCTCCTCTTCCTCTTCCTCCTCCTCTTCCACCTCCTCCTCTTCCACCTCCTCCGCATCTTCTTCCTCCTCCATCGACGTCGCCTCCTTTTTCATCCATCTGCCTCTTCCTTTCTCCTCCTCCTCCACCTCAGCCTCGTCCTCGTCATCGTTATGCCAATGGGTGAAACACCGCACCTCATCTTTTAGGGGTAAACGGCGGGAGTAATTGTGAGAGTCCGAAGCTAGTGAATGCCTTGTCATCTAATCAGTCACGAACCTGAATTGAACAACGAGATTTTTTTTTTTTCCAGTTAATTAATTAATCAATCAATCAATCAATCAATCAATCAATCAATCGATCAATCGATCGATGGATCCATCGATCCATCGATCCATCGATCAATCAATCAATCAATCAATCAATCAATCAATCAATCAATCAATCAATCAATCAATCAATCAACGTCCATCGATTTCGACGAACTTTCCGTCGAAATCGACGGATCTTGAATGAATGAATAGATGATTGATTGATTGATTGATTGGTTGATTGATTGATTGATTGATCAATTTATTGATTGATTAATTCATTGATTGATTGATTGATTGATTGATTGATTGATTGATTGATTGATACATCGATTAATTGACTGATTGGT